>VZTY01022534.1:541804-554829 GCA_013400935.1 Turnix velox | reverse complement strand
TTAATGTCGCTTTTGTTGTCCTAGTTGTATCCTTCCACTGTAAAAGATTGTCCTAGGTGGGTGAAGGTGACGGCAGGACCCTCACTGCATGCGGTCGGGCTGGAGCTGCTGGGGCTGGTACTGCACGAAGGCGGTGGCGGGGGCTGCGGGGTTGCTGGCGGTGATGGGGGGCTGGACTGTGCCCGTGTAGCCATATCCTACAAAGCCAGCAGCAGGAGAGGCAGCATAGGGGTACTGGTCATAGGCAGCTGTGGTGTACTGGGAATAGGCTTGGCTGGCGGCGGTGTAGTCGATGTAAGGAGAGGGGATGGACTGCACAGGAGTAGGGATGACCACGCTGGGTTGGATGATGGCTTGGGGGTAAACATAGTGAGGCGTGAGTCTGTGGAGGAAAAGGGAGAGAGTCAGTGAGGGGGTGGGCTTCCTCCAGCCTGCATCTTGTCCCCCCACCCCAAATCCTGACCCTCCCCAAATTGATGTGCATCAGCCACAGGGACGGTGCTGCCCCACTGTGCTGCTCGGGGTGGAGGGAATGAAAAGCACAACACTCTGAGAGCCCAAGGGTGGACATAGTGCAAGGTGAAGCTGGACTGCAAGAACAGACACACACCATGGTCTCCACATCTTTTATCTCCTAGGACTCAAGCTGCTGGTACTCATAATAATGTCCCTGGCTGGCAGTAACACAGGTCCTACCCAACTGGCTTGCCATATCTCCTTGCCTTTCCCCACCAGCACTGGCAGCCTTGCTGTATCCCATATCCTCCAGGTCCACACTTCCCCACCACCCAAACCCTGAGGGCCCAAAGCCTCTCCTGACCCCATGGAGACCAGGTCATTTGTCTGCTCATCCCATCAGGGCTGTGTCCCACCACCAGCAGGGATGACCACAGTCCCCAGGCACAGCTGAGGCCCTTCCAGCTTGTGAGCTGTTATCAGTTACTACACATTTAAGCTGGTGTTTCCGTAACACTGAATGTTTAGAGCAATGCTACAGCTTGTTTGGTGCAAAATACAAGATATTAGTTATGGTTTTCTTCCCCCAGGTAACATCCCTCAGCAGTGACCATGCCAGCAGCTCCTGGGCCAGCTGCAATGCTCATGTGGCCACAAGTTCTGTGGCCAGCTGGCCCCACCATCAACTGCTCTTGTCACACAAGTCCTCAAGGCTTACTTTTCATGAGACCGTGCCCTGAGGTAGCTGAGCTGCTGAAAGGAATTCAACACCAGAGTCAATTAAAGCCCATAGACTTGAAAGATCCTGGAGATGATTAAGATCAGAGCCACCTGCACCAAGAAGCACACACAGAAGAACAGGTCCCTCTTGGCTGGCCCACATAAGGCAATAGCATGAAACAAAAGCCACTCTCCAGAGAGCTCCTTCCACCCTGCCCACAAAACTCATCTCATTTCGGCAAACAACAAAAAAACCCCAAGGTAAAACTCTACAAAGAACTTTGCAGACTCAAATATTTTGGGGATTTCTGCACGGATGTGTGTGATGGCACATTCTCAAACATGGCCACTTTCAAAAGCCTCCCACAGGCTTGCATGTGCCTGAATTGCTCTGTGATGCCAAACTCAGCTGCTCAACAAGAGGGTAACTTGCCTGTTCATCCATCTGATCTCCAGATCAGAAGCCCCAGCAGACTCACCTTACTGCCCAGTAGTGTCACCTGCAGCTGGGACTGAAAACTTCTGCTGGATAGGTCACCAGCTGCCCTCGTTCCACCCAAGTGTCCTTCCTAGGTCTCCACCACCACCTACACCATGCTGGGTCCACCGGGGTTGGTGGTCACCTCTATCCAGCAGTAACAGGACTCCCATTTGCTTTACGATCAACACTAGATAGTTTGTATTTTCTTTCCAGGCAGAAGAAAGGCTTCTCAGAAACAAGTGCTCATCTGAACCAAGGATGCATGGTGGAGAGCATCACCTCAGCCTTTGGCCAGTTAAGTCCAAGACCATCTGCAGAAGCCAATACCAGCTCCAGATAGTGCAGAGAAAGGATGCCATGGCCTTTCAGTCCATCAATACATCACACCCAACAGCATCCTGTGATTAACAGCAATGAGATGAGGCAGCAGAAATTCACTGAGTCACTTTTGGTTTAGCTCTGACCTACACTAAGGCCACGTGGTCAAATTAGAACTAGAGCTGATGGACCAGCTCAGACCAAGGGCTAAATTAATGCACTTAGATCTTCTGAAGAGCTGGGTGGAGATTCCTCATTACTGCAGATTTGTTTGGTTTTATTTTAAATAACGTAGAGGTGTGATAATGCTCTCTATGCCTGACAGGGTCTGGGGACAGGCTCCACAGAAGCACCCACAGGCAAACACTCGGGACAAGAGTGGACCTTAGGCACTCCTTGTGCTCCAGCTCATACATTGGTAGCTTGGACACCAGCTTGCATCCTAGCCTCGTGAGGGATGCTCTGGCTGCTTGTTTCTCCATGCATGTGTCCCACAGGCTTCCTGCTACTCTAGGGCTTGATAAAGGGAAAATCACTCCACAAATGCAACAAGAAAACCCAAATGCACAATCCTCATGCTCAGGACTCATTAAAAATCGGCAGGAGTAGAGGAAGGACGTATTTTTCCAGCACACAGGCATCCAGCCTATACCTGCAGAATGACCTAGAGGATGAATCAAGAGCTTCCAAGTAATTCAGTCTGAGTATCACCCTGTCTGGGCATTCTGCAGGTCAACCCCTGATGTCCCTTGTGAGCACCCAACTCTCCTTGATGCCAGACAACCCCACAGTGAGATCATGACCATGGGGGTGTGGTGTCATGGGGGCAAGCACACCCTGTCAACTCATCCCCAAGAAGCTCAGCATATTGGTTTACTCTCTCACAAAGAATTCCTCCATCACAGCTCCCACAGCATGCCCCTGAGAGACAGCAAATCCACAACATCCTGCACTACTGTCTTGCTCAACAAGGAGAAAAAAAATCCAGCTCTTGGATGCTACTTTGAACAAAAAGCACCATTAGCCAAGAGGACAGTAAGAATTTCTGCACTCTGTTTCCAGAATACACCCCAGTTCAATGCATAGCACACACCAGAACTTACTGCACCAGTAAGTCTCACTCAGCAGCTCCACAATCTGCTTCTAGGGAAAAAGGAAGGTTCTTTTGGTCTGTGCACTTTTAATAATTTAGCCAGAAATTTCAATCAAGGCACTACAATTTGAGCTTCTGAATGAAGCAGACATAAGGCATCGCATGGATCAAAACAAAACACACAACCCAAGGTAAGGTCACTGTGATCTCTGGCAGCTACACAAAAAACCCCACATCACCAGTGCAGCACGATGAAGTTCTCTGTTGGCTACATTTAGCATCCACAGAAGGTCTTAAAATATTCCTCCCCCTCTCCATAATTTTTATTTTCCCCCAGGAAAGAAAAAAAAAAAGCTCTTTTGGAGTTCTTTTTCTAGGAATCAGCAAACTAATCTGAATTTCTACACAATGAGTCACATCTCTGTTTTAAGATGCCCTTCTCTTTCCTCTGGCCCTGAGGAATGGCCCTATAAGCCAGAAGAGAACTTCATCTATGATCCACACGATGCAATTATAAAACATCAACCAACATCAGCCATTGGCACCACACATCAAAGTCATCCCATGAACAGCAGACTTAGGAGATGCTTTATGGTGTTACAATTAATCACAGGCAAAGGCCACAAAAACACAACAAGCATGGTCAAACCTAGGTCTAGTGCTGGCAGTGGCCACAGGAGGGACTCAGGAGGACAGTCACGGTGCAGTATTGACACACTAGCCCACGGTCCTAACTACGTGGCATGATGCCACGCTGCCCTGGCAGCCAAAAATTTCAAGACACAGAACAAAAGAGATGGTTACAGAGCCACTGGCAGAGGAGACACCGACTCAGCTTCTGCTTTTGCTGTGCAAAATGTGAAAGATGGAACAAAAACACCCAGCTGGAGGTGTTCAAATGCATCAGGTGAGCTTTGAGGCTGCCCTTGGCTCCCAGGAGGTGCTGCCTGCTGAAAGAGTAGAGCTTATGAAACCTGCCATCACCCATCTGTCCCCAACACAGTGGCAGGGCTACCGGGAGAGAGTTGCAGAGTGGACAGTGGCAGTCTCAAGCGCAGCCAAGAGAAAGTCAGGAGGCCATGTGTCCCACACCCCTTCCCAAATGGCAAGTAAAAACAAGTTAATGAAGACCTCACCCTAACCAGCAGCTCTATCTGGTAGAGCTCATCTTGGAGATTCTTAGATATTTGATTATTTTAAGTGAGGTTTATATCCAACCTTCTTAGCTCATATCCCACAGAGCTTCCTATACATGATCCATGAGCCGTTCCTACAAGCATCTGGGAGAGCAGCATGGAAGGAGCTCCCAGTCTCCTCAAGCCCTGCCAGCCATGTGTAGAGAGCTGCTTTTGCTGCTTCTGGAGAGGTGAGAAACAACTGCAACCCTATGCCAGGAGGGACATGGCATCACACAAAAACTTGGGAAACATGGAGGGGCACAGAGTTCCTGGCAGCCTCACAGAGATCAGTGCCCAAATGCCACCGCCACGACCAGCCTTTTATTCCTTCAAGAATAAAAAGAAACAGAGCCCTTTGTGTCTGCCAGTGAAGGCACAAATTCTGCCATTTGACCCCAGGAATTTGGCCTCCATTTCCACTAGAGTTGACCCATTAGCTGCCACGGGGACACCCACACTGCCACAGCACATGACGGAAGGCAGAGAAGGCTTCAGCTGGTACATTGCCACAGATGACTGTGACAAATACCTCTAACCACAGCCTGGAAGATCATAGATTTGAAGATTTGAGGAGGGGCTACAGGGTGGAGCACGGCCATGTCAGTCCCTGCTTGCCAACAAGACCTCTTGCTCCAGGAGACCTCAGGGAATTTATCCACTGACACTTCAGTGCAAATCAGGACACTCATTGTGTCCCAACCACTCCGCCATCCATCAGCTTCCATTGACACGGGCCAGGCTTCAACCACTGACACAACAAACCCAAGTCCTCAAATGTCCCTACTAAAGCTGGTTTAAACATGCATCAAAGTGTCAGTGGCTGCTGCCTCATCAGCCAGCTTGAAGCAAAACATGGATAGACTCTGCAGCTCCACAGTACAGTCTATCCTCACCTACTACAATGGGACCCAAAAGAGCAAACTAACAAGCTCAGTTTCTGCTCCTCTGGCAACCAATTTGCCTGTCTTCTACCCATCCTCCTCTGGCCCTCTAGAAGGACTTACACAGCAGCCTGTGCAAACAGGTACAAGACTGAGTTTCCTGCTTCCTTCTTGTACCCAAACATCATGTCACAGTGGCAATCACCAAGGAAGCATCTGCCACAACAGACCATCCCAGGCTGGAATCAATACAAGAGAAATAGTCACTGTACTAAAGAACCCAGTAATAACCTTCTCAAGAAATACAAATGCTAACTTAAAGGGTGAGAGCAATCCATGACTGCAATTTGTTTTCATTTTTTGTGGTAGAGAGCAAATTTAAGAAACAGAAGGCACAGAAGTAGCTGAGAATTCATCATGGACCAGTAATGTCCTCATTTTGCAGTGTCAGTACATCCTGGCTGCATGATTTAACAAATAAATGTGGAAAAAAGGTGGACCCAACAGAAACAAGTAGAAAGGAAGGTCATCTACAACCTCTCTCACAGCTGGTTCAGGGGGGAGGGGAAAAAAAAAAGGTTGCAGACCAAAGATGAGAGTACATTTCATAAAGACCTAATCCTTTTTCTCAGCTTAAGGAAGAGACCAAAATCAACACAATGAGCTCCACCATGAGTTTACCAGGCTCATGAATTTATATTACCCTCTGCATCTTGCTTTCCCCCCAACCTGAGGAAAAATTAAAAAAATATATATATATTCCCAAACAAAGGCATGTTGAGCCAGACCAAAAATAGTTTCGGAGAAGCAGGATGAAAAACACTCAGGTAGCAGGAGATAACATCTGCCTGAAACAAGAGCCATCTGGCACCAAGGGAAAAAAAGCCACATGGAACCAGTCAGCTACCCAGAGAAGGAAAAAAACTCTCCCCTTTGGAGTTATCAGCACAGCCAAACCAAAAACAAACTGACAGAAGAAACAGAAAATGTTTCACACCAGCACTACAGGAGCAAGAGTCCTTGGTATGGGAGTGAGAAGCCCTGGAAGATGCTGGAGACATCCTTAGAACAGCTGGAAAATCAGAGGCTTTGACAGACTAACCCAGGAAAATTCTGATGTTAACTAAGCTTTCCAGTTCTCTTCTGCAGTTTGGAGAAAACCAAAGGCTGCAGAAGCATCTCTGAAGCCTTCTCAAGTACCTGACAGGCTTTGGCATAATATATGTTAAAGTGACTGCTTTCAACTGGTTCCATTTTTTAACAGACTTCCCTTCATTACACACGATCCCTCCCACTGACTTTTAATTAAAAGCATCTGCACATTCCATTTATCAAAAACTCTTCCTTGGATAAATAAAGTATTCTCGAAGTAGAAAGGAGCTGTGGAAGAAACAACAACAACAACAAAGAAATCTGAGAAAACTTACACTGATGAAACAATTTCTATGCCAAGAACTAAATTGCTTTAGGAGTTTTAGCCATATCTGTTTCCAGTTGTGTTTTTGCTGACCTATAGCATCCAAGACATCTCATTCTACACCTTCCCATGAGCCTGCCCTCCACAGGGCTTTCCCTGGAGCAGAGCTGGTGGTAGTTCACCCACAGCACAGGGGAGATGGAATGCTGGTGACAGGGAAATGGCAGGGGACAGCATGATCCTGTTTACAGGACTCTGAGACCAAGAAATAGGAGACTCTGTTTAACTCTGAGGTCCACGACTTCTCATCTTTTGTGATCACGGAGTATATTTAGCTTTGGTATGCAGCTTGCTCCCATCTGTGGGGAACAAGTTCTTCATGTAAGTCATATTTAGAAGTGACCCAGTGTCCTTGCTACCAAATTATCAGCACAACAACTGTCTAAGCTCCTTCACTGGTGTCCTCAGCCTCGTCAGAGCCACATTTATCATTGGAATTACTGGGCATGTGTTTCATGCTACAGTTAGGGACCAGCATGCCAACAGCTGCACCAAGGAAAGATGAGCTCAAGTACAAACTGGACTCCTCTGAGAATCCTGGAGCGTGCACAGATCTGCCACACCAGGACTAAACAGCACCAGATGGATCAGAATAAGAGAACTTTAAATCTGCAATGAGGAAAAAGGACAAAGGTATCTGCTGCCAAGGTGACTGATCTCTTGGAGGTAAAGATAAAGAGCAAATTCACCAAAGGCAATGAAATGGCACAGCTCAAGTCTCATGTTGTAAAGACAAAGCTCAGCCTAGCTCTCACCACGCACAGGTCCCTGTCCTGGAATGGCACAAGGTCTGTCTCCAGCAAAAGGTCTACCATTGCCTTCAGCTTGGCACAACATTGATGTGGCCAGTGTAAAGTCACTACAGGACTATACTGGGTGAAGGACATGAGAAAATTATGCCCAAAAGCAAAATGAATTGTATACCAAAGCCCTGGGACTGCTACAGGCACTTGAAATAATGAAGTAGATGCTTAAGAAAATTCACAAAGCCTGCTCAGATCTGCTTAGAAATCCATGTCTACTTTCAAAAAAAAAAGAAAAAAAAGGAAAAAAAGAGAAAAAAAAAAGGCAAAAGAAAAAAAAAGTATAAAGGAGTTCTTTCTGACTGGCAAGCATTTGGTCTCAACAGCAGTAACCATGCCCAAGAACCAGCAGCTGAAGCCATTTGGAAAATGGATTTGAATGTTTCTTAGGAAATCCCCCCCAAAAGCTTTCATGTTGTTGGCACACGATCATCAACAGGTGCTGGGTGCACCATCCCCACAGGAGCTGCCTGCCAGCAGTCCATGATCCAAGCAGTCTCTCAGCTTTCCCTGAGTGATGCCACAGGGAGTCAGGGCACGGGGGATGTCGGCTGCCAGAGGCTGAGCAGAGCAAGGCCAGCATGTGCCACTCTATAAGCATAACCACAGAAACAATGGGAGTTAGTTTCCTTTGCTTTTTAACCCCACAGAGAAGCTTTAAGGATAAACAGCTGCAAGAGAGGGTGTGCTGACACAAAGACAGACTTTCTTCACTTCCCTACTGCAGCAGAAAATGTGTGAAATTTCAAACTCAAAGAGATTTAACTCTTTCCAATGCTGCCTAAGTCCTAGAGCCAGAGGGCCATCAAAATAAGGAACTACACATGGATGGGCAGTGGGGTCTTTGGTGCAGCAACATCCTGTGTGCAGATATGGAAAGAGCTGGATCTTGCAGGAGAGAGTGAGATGCTTCCAACAGCTCAGTCACTGGTAGATATCCCACACAGATAGTTCCTCCACTGAGGCACAGCCACAGGAATGCATCTGCCACATGCTCCTCTAGCCAGGGCAGCAAGTAGGGCAGGGTGGGAAGAAGAGAACCAGGGAATCCCCATTCCCTGCACCAGGCACAGCAGTAAGCCTGTCTTGAGCATCAGAGTCCCAGGGGAGAGGATCAAGAGGGGGGCACAAAGCAGCTCCACCACATTGTGACATGCTCCAGGGCAAGGTCTACATGGTTGCTCCTAAAATCTTCCAGGAAGGCTCATATGTTTCTCAAAAACTCTTAAAAAGTGACATTGCTGCAGTCAGAGACAGCTTGATTGGGAGACAGAGCATCTCTTCCCTCTCTGATTGTGTACACACGGCTGGGTGCTGGCTGGTGGCTGCAGGGACAGGCTGTGACAGTGCAGCCACCTCCAAGCAAAGCATCTGTGAGCTCCAGGCTAAGCCCTTAGGGTTGATGCTGCTTCCCCAAACTCAAAAGCCAGATCTCCAAGTCACCCTGACACCACAGGCACATCCTCTGCCCAGCATGACTTGTTAAGATCTCCAGTGGCGACAATCCAGAGGCTGCTTTCCCAAATAGGATTTACCACCGACTCGTGCTGTCTGCCATGAGAGTGCCTGCCCCGACAGGAGAGCAGGAGGAAGGAGAGCAGCTCCTCGTGGTTTCTCTTTCTGTTCCTCATGCCCCAGGCAATATTTACAGCTGCCATTGGGTGTCTGGAGGCTGAGCTGAGGGGGGAGGGGGTAAACCTTCAGTTTATATATAATCCTGGCTGATGTCTGTGTGATTTTCATAATTTCCATTCATTTCAGGTTTCATCAAACCCCACGTTTTGTGGCTTGTAATTTGAACACGATGACTTGTCTCACTCTTGCTTGACTGCCCAGCAGCAGCTGGTGGGTTCTTCATTTGTTTCTTCTTTGTGCAGCTCAGGCACCTTGTGCCCCACATCCAGTAACAGTCATCTTTTGGAGAGCACAATCCCCAGCACAAACACTCTGCAGTGGCAGAATCTGCAGAAGGGAGAACCCTGAGCCATCCCACTTCACAGGCAAAGCAGGTAAGATGCTGAGTTTCACCACAGCAGGTTGGGATCCACTCCAGGTTGTATGGAGCAAATACACAACTTGGTGAAGCTTCCAAAGACAGACATACCCTGACAAGCTCATTCATCCCCAAATCCCACTGAAGGCCAAGGAAATTGTGGGTTTGAGGGAACGAGAGTGTAGAAAGCCTGGCAAGCTCTTAATTTTGTTGGTCTATTGATAAGGCAAAGAGGGCAGGAACAGCCAAGCTGAGCTGCTTGATCAGCACCTGATTCTTGGCTCAAAAGCCTCAGGTAAACAGCTCCACATTTTGGCAAACTTAACATTTTCAGTCATTCTACTCCAGCAATGGCTGAATGCAATTAAATGCTTGTTTACTGATGCTTGCAAATAATGATATATAATTCCCTTTCCTCCAGCCCTCCCAACTCCTGGTTCCTGTCTCTTGGCAACTGATAAATAATTTATAGTGTTCTCCACTGCATGTGCAGCTCTGCTGGTTTAATGATGAAACCAATGCCTAAGAACTGGAACAGTAACTGTCTAGATCACAAGGAACACGTAGTCAGTCGTTTCCACACTTCTCTGTACATGAAACTTCTCATGTACTTCTCTGTACATGAAACTAAAAGCAAACTTCTCAAAAATGGAAAAGAAAAAAAAAAAAGAGCTACATTTTCTAGAGCTGCAGGGTAGGATGGGCACCCATGGGAAGAGCGGATTATCTGTGGGAGGAACAGGCATGTGCTGGCTCTCCCAACACGAGGGGTTTAACGTGCTTCACCCTTTTGTTCTCCTCTCTTAACACGTGTGGAAAAACTCCTGACAGCCTGGTTTTATCATCAACCTCTTGTGCTCTCCTGAGCAATTTGGGAAGCCCCTGGGGTTCACGCCCCAGATGCACCGCTGCTTTGGGGGCAAAGAAAGCTCCTGCAGCTGGCAGGCAAGGAGAACTATTCAAAAGCATCTTGTCCGTGCAGGCTACAGCAGCTCTTGCATCAAAAACATAAAGAGACTCTTCATTTTGTGACAGATGTTCTCCAAATCTTTCCAATGGAACCATAACTGCTCGTGGGCAGTGGTGTGTTTGAACCATACACAAGGCACGTACACCGGGTGTGCACTATTGTGGCAACACACTCTTACAGCCATAAACTCATTGGAATGAGATTACCCAGGCAGTTGGCAACTGCAGCCATGAGGGCAGAGTGGGGAAAGTTTGTTTTGTTGTTAGAAATTAAAAAAAAATAAAATCCATAAAAAAAAAAAAAACCCTCCATGAGCAGAGAGCGGGAAAGGGATGAAGTATTTCTGTTGACAAAGGCCAAAATCCCATCTATTTATATTAGAGTCACACAAAAAAATACAACAGAGCAAAGCTCAAAAGCTTTTTTTTTTCTTTTAAAGAAAAAAAAAATGCACCTACTTTCTTAATGTGCTTAGAAAATAATAATAAAAACCTTATCAATATTCACTTTCTGGAATGGTGTAAAAAAAGAACGGCATCAATCATTAAACAGTTAAATGAAGGCAGTATGACAGTCACCATTGTTCTGCTGAAGCACACTTGTCTTTTGCCGAGCAGCTGCCAGATCCTATTAGATGTATAAAAAGAGGACTTTTCTAACCGAGCAGGGATGGTATAAGCTATTGAAAACAGCAGACAAAAGCCCACTTTTGCAGACTATTCAAGCCTTGTATAACATCTGTCCAAAATCAATTTTTGACCTAATGTTACTTTCATTAAGTAACAGACTTTGTTTCCAATGCAATTTGTTTTCCTGGATAAAAACTGTACCTTGAGCATTATTCTGTGGGAAACGGCGCCGAGGAAGCAGATCTTATTTCAGAAGCAGGAGAGCAGAATTTGCTTAATTGTTTTGACACCGTAAGTACTATAATAGAGAAACTATTTTCCATTGATTTGAATTCTTGTGAATTCTCAAAGCTGGCAAAGCAGCCAGCAGTGCACTGGGTTTATTATGACTAAGATTTACTGGGGATAAAGGAGGATCTTCAAGAATTACATTGAAGCTGACAAATGCATAAAACTTCTGAAATCTTCACCAGAAATAAAGCACTCCCAATGTGAACAACAGCTGTTGACAGATAAAGCTTTTTTTTTCTCCCCCACACACATTTTAAATAACAAGGAATTTGACTGGCAAGTTGGATTACAAACAGGTTGTTAAGAAACATTTCCACTTACCCAAAGGGTCTCTGAATAAAGGCTGGATGTAGCTGCTGCACACCTATGGTAAAACCTAAAAAAAAGTCATTCAGAGAAGAGAAACATTAATGAATTGTATCCATTGTTATATTTATCTGGCAATATACATGTATAATTACACCTGGGACTGCATGCACATCTGCTATGCATGTGAGTGAATTCAGAGCCCCATTTAGAAACAAGTTAATTTTAATGTGAGTGTGTGTTATGTACAAGGACCAGATGGGAATTTGGATTGAAGACCAGCATGAAAAGTGCTGTTACTGTAGAGAAAAAGGGATATAATTTTATTATGTTACAGAGTGAGTATTAAACTGAAAGGCAGAACGGTGAAAATACCTTTTTGTTATATTGGGGTTATGAAAATGGTAATGGGAAAACAGACTGTGTAAGAAAATGGCTTTTTAACTCATTTCTATAAACTTAGATGCATGACACTGGTGTAACAGGTACAAGGAAGAAGAGAGGGAGGGGGTCACTGGGCAACAGTGTCCACAGACAACAATCGGCTCTATGAGGGACAAGGTCGCACCATCACAACTGCTGAATCCAGCCCCTTTAACTGCCCTACAAGTTATTTCTCACCAGTTTGAATACTCCTCGGCTTTGCCCCCAGATAGGCCAGGTTGACGTTCGCTTTCCTGCCGTCGATGATGGGGTTGGGGTCTTTACAGGCTCTCTCAGCCGCAGCCCTGTCCGCCATGGTCACCTGCAACCCAGCACGGCCTTGTTTGTAGCAACCGCACTCCCTGAACACTCCCGCAACAGGCACCAAAGCCCCGTTTATTTATCCTTTTATTTCCAATCCGGAGCGAGACTCCGCTACTTGCTCAGCGAGACGGGCAAGGGCTCCCCGGGGAACGACTGAATGGAGGGTTCTCCCCTCGCCGAGCCGCTTTTCTTCTATTCTCACTCCCCTTCGCCTCCCCGGGGCTTTTGTAAGGGTTAGCGGGGCCGGTCGCGGGGATGCGGAGCCCGCGGGCAGCGCGGAAACCCGCACGGAGAGCGGGCGCGGGAGCGGCGGGCGCGACCTCGGCCGGCTCCGGGAGAAAAAAGGGCGGGGAGTGGGGTGGGGTGGATTTTCATCCTGGGACCCCCCAAGCCTCCCCGGTCCCATGGGCCCCGCCGACCCGGGGGCACCGACGGAGGTATGGGGGGGCTGCCCCGCCGCACATCACCGCGGCTGCAGGGAAGCGGAGCTGGGAACACACAACACACAACACACACACACCCACACCCCCACAGACAGAGCGGCACTTACAAAGCCGTATCCCCGGGATTTGCCGGTCTGCCGGTCGGTTATGACCACCGCCTCCTCGATGTCCCCGAAGACCTCGAAGTACTTCCTGAGGGAGGAGTCGGTGGTGTGGTAGGGCAGCCCCCCGACGAAGAT
>VZTY01022534.1:486571-541734 GCA_013400935.1 Turnix velox | reverse complement strand
CCCCCCCCCGCCGCCATCCCCCCAACGGCCAGAAGAAACAGCAGCTCCGCACGCACCGAGACACACACACACCCCCTCACCACCAACAACCCCCTCCGCTCCGGCGGCCGAAAGGAGCGGAGCCCGGCGGCTGGCTGCCGGCAGTGGGGCCCTACAGCCAGCTCATGGCCGCGCTTTGTGCCGGGAGCGCGGGCGGCGCTGCCGCCGGTGCCGGTGAGTAGCGGCCGCCCCGCCGCCGCCTCCGCCTTTGTAGGGCCGCGCCCGCCCCGCCCCGCCCCGCCCCGCCGCGCAGGGGACACCGGGGCGCGTAGTTCGGAACCGCGCTGCTCCTTCCGCCACCGTTCTGAGAGGGGGTGGGGGACACAATTCCCGATGCCATTGTGCTGCCCTGCGTGACACCCGTCTTGTCCTTGCGACCACCACGGCGGTGGGGACCCCATTGGACAACCACCCCCCTCCATCCTCAGGCTACGAGTCTCGGTGAGCGGCTGCGACCTCCCGCGGGGAAGGTTTAAGGCGAAAGCACTGAGCCCGCCAAAGAAACCCGCCTCGAAAAAGGGTTTTTTTTCCCACTTGTTTCCTTCTTTTCACTTGCACAATAAGCTCAACTGCAAGCACTGAAACGCCGACAGGTTTGGGCACAGGGACAAAGCCATCAAGCCCTTTGCCAGCCTCATGTGTCTGTCGAGGGAGCGTTTGGAAACCAAGGCAGGAGGAAGGGATGGGCTTGGACCAAGCCGAAGCAGGAGGATGGTGGAGAACCAAGGGGTTTAAACACAGGAGTGATCCAAAAGCATCTTTCTTAAGCAGGTTGCCCAGAGAGGTTGGTGGAGGTTTCATCCTTGGAGACATTCAAGGCCAGGCTTGCTGAGGCTCTGAGCAACCTGGTCTAGTGCAGGATGTCCCTGCTTGCTTCAGGGGGATAGCCTTTGAAGGTCCCTCCCAACCCTATGATTCTATGACACATGAACAACATCCATCTGTTCATCCCTGGGGGACAGGGATGTGTCTTTCCCTTTTCTAGTGGTGGGCAGCAATGTGGTTCCTTTCCGCTGCCCCCCATCTTTATGTTTTGTTCTCTCTTAGGGCAGGCAGCTCCTGAGAGGTGGCTGTGAAATGCCATTACCTTTGATCTGACCTGGGACAGCTGGGATTTAAAGCTTGGAGTTTAGCTCATAGAATCATAGAATGGTTTGGGTTAGAACGGACTTTCAAGATCATCTAGTTCCAAAACCCCTGCCATGGGCAGAGACACCTCTCACTAGACGAGGGTACTCAAAGCCTCATCCAGCTTGGCCTTAAACACCTCCAGAGAGGGGGCATCCACAACCTCTTTGGGCACCCTGTTCCAGTGTCTCACCACCCTCACAGTAAAGAATTTCTTTCTTGTATCCAGCCTAAATCAACTAAACCTTCTCCTTGCCCTTTGTTTCTCTGACTCTTGGCCAGCTCCACCTGCACAGTAGGCTCAAGCCCTGCAAAGAGGACACAGCACTCTCTGCAGTTGCTCTGTCCTCATCATCCAGAAAAGGCAGCCCCATTTGTGTAACCCCCTGTTCATAACTGCACCAAACCAAAGCTGAAAAGCTAATCAGTGCCTCAAAAAATCCATCCTTGGAGAACACTCCAAGGTAGAGTGCTTACAGTGCTTTTGATCCTCATCCCCCCCAAGAAGGGTTAAAGGCTGAGGTGTGGGAGGGGGATCCTGTAAAACATCTTTCTTCCACAGTTCCCATCAGCTAGAAATTCATCAGGCAGAACTTCACAAAGGTTTATCTTGCCTCCACAGGGTTATCATTTGGCAGAGAGAGATTTTTTGACACATGATAAATATAGAGAAAAAAAAAAAGGCAGAGAAGTTCTAAATCACCATCTCCTCTGGCTTCTGTTCAGCAGGTTCAGCCTCTGCAGATATTTTTCTTTTACAGAGAAAAGCCAGTTATTTCAAGAGAAAGGAATGCGTTAATGTCTGCGCTCCCTGGTTATTCATTAATATTTTTCTTGTGCTGCTTCCATCGCTCTAAACACCCCAAGAAATAAAAAACATCAAGAAAAACCATTAAGCTTTTCATTGCTGAAGCACCAGACTTCAAGACTCGGATGTGATTCCATTGATTGCTGTGGAGGAAAGATGGAGCAGGGCCAGCAGCACCCAACATCACGGCAAGGCGAACTGCGGCAGGGACAGCATCGTGAGGAGCCTTTGTGTTGCACGCAGTGATGTGTGTTTGTGCAGCCACAAGCCCTCTGCAGCCCAACAGCAAGCCTCCAGTAACACTTTTGGGGTCAGAATGCAGGCAGAGGCCTCTCCACCACTGAGTCATCCCCTTCTGTCTGCGTGACTTCCACTGCTAACTGCACATCAGCTGCTTCCCCGGCCGCCCGGGCTAATGACAGCCCAGTTGGCATCCCCTTGCTGTCCTTTTACAGAGCTTCATTCTGCTCCAAACGATGGCAAAGATTCAAATCAGCCCAACAGACTCTGGCTCCTCTGCAAGGAAGGCGAGGGCTCACAGAGTTCTCAAAAGCTACAAGAAGTATCTTGGTTGTTGACGCTTGCTCTGCTCAGAGAGAAAAAACTATCACACACTGCTATCCCTCTACAAGCAGGAACCCCACATCTCTCACAGGAGGAACTCTCTTCTTTCCTACAGGCAGGGACAGAAGTTTTCTTATGAGCAAGAAAGAAATCAGGGCTAAACCTGCTCTCAGTTGACTTTGCTGGCATGGTTGGGGGGGAGGTTCCATTTGTTTTGCCTCACCCTGGAAAGAAAGCAGGAGGGGAAATGAAATCTCCTGTCTCATGGTACAGCTATTTTAGCACAGGGTCTAGTGAGCTGTTATAGCACAGACCCAGCAGGAAAGAGAAGAGAAGAGAAAGTGAGTATGGTTAACTTTTATGTGACTGATTTTTTTTTTAATTTATTTTTCTCCCCCCTCGTTCTTGGGATAAGTAGTCACCCTTCCCAAAACACCAGGAGAATAAATCCAACCATCAGATCTACACTGCAGGAGCTTGGCAGCACTGGTTTGCTGGCACCTTCCTGTGTTTCTACTACAACAACACAAGTACCAGAGAGGAACATGATTCAAGATTCCCTGCTCAAGGAAAGCTCCTGCAAAGAGGGGCATATCTCAGAGTATGGGGCTGTCTTGGGGAACGCTGGGCAATGCTTAGCACAAATGTAACAGCAGACTGCAAGCAAAAAAGGAAGAAAAAAAGGAAATAAATTAAAAAACCCCAACACTTCAAGGAGGAGGCCTGGCGAAAATTCAGCTTTAGCAGTAGCTACAGCCACATTCTTAATGTATAGGGTTTGTACTGCAAATCCAGAGCATCTTATCTGATACTAATTAGAAAAATAATAATTTAGTAATTAAGCATAGTTAAGAGAACTCACTGGCTTTGTACTTGAATACATTTCTTGAGGCTCATGCAAAACTGATAGACAAAGGCTCCTTTAGGTGGACTTCAGCAGTAGCAAGACATGAAACAGACTAAACTGCAGATCACCAAACCAGGTGTCCTGGGTTCTAATGAAATTCTTGGAGAAGGGGCACTACAGCACCAGCCAGGTACAGAACCACATAGAAACAGTCCCTGCCTAAAAGAAGAAAAAATACAGGTCAGAATTGAGGGAAGGGTAACAGGGAAAAGCCATCCCTGTTCCTTGCCTTCTGCAAAGTCACCAAGTCTTTTCTGTCCTTGTTCCTCCCTTGGCAGGGACAAATGGAACTAATGCAATGAAGCTCTGTTGTGCACACCTTGAATACTTGCTTGAACACTTCCCTTTCTTTCTCCAGTGTCTTTGGGAGAATTGTGTTGAGACATCACAGATCTGATCTGAAAGCCATCCCTCCCCTCTTACAAAACTGATGGGCTTTGTTTTATGCTGTGAAGCTCTGACCTTGTTCAGTTTCTGCTGCTGCTCCTCAGCCAAGGCTTTGCTGCCCTAGGGCACTGCCCTTGGTTTTTGTCATGGATACCCACATAGTGGTCCTTGCAAAAACAGCAGATGAAATGTCCCTCCTAGAAGCTCTGCAGCCCAGTAAGTGAGCAAGGGCTGTAGTGTGGGAACCACTTGGTTTGTTAGTTTTACTAATGCTCAGTCTGGATGCTGGCCACCAGGGAGGCTGTGAACAGCAGCATGGCTGGGAGACCTTGAGGGAAGCTGCATTTGGTTTAGCTTAGAGCAGAAAACTCTGCATCTGGTCCCTTTGTCTCAGCTTTTCTGCTTTGGTGCCCAGAGCATACTATGACCGTTGCTTAACTCAGAGCTGCTGCTGCAAGAAGAATTAAAAAATAAAATTTTTCTTCCATGATCTACAAGGTGGTGTTTGTCCCAGATAGCCTCCTGAGGGTTTTGCTCTGTGCCCAGTCCGGGCAGGGCGTGCTGGGGAAGCTGGGGTGACAGTGTGCTGCGGGTGCACTGGGGCTGGTCAGTCCTGCCAACCAGGGATTGTCACAGTCTGACAGCAGGGAGCTGGGCTGGCTCTCTGAGCGATGAAAATACAGCTCTCGATTAGGATGGTGACTTGTTTTCTGGTGCTCTTGGCATCTATACCAAATAGTTTTGTCATCACCACTATTGTATTGTCCTAACCAAGAGCAATGGTAACCCCTGCCTTTCCTCTGGCCTTGGGGATGATTGCTCTTTAGCCTATTAGTGAATAAAGTAATCAAAAGTGCTGTCATATCCATATTGCAACTAAACAATGTAACAAATCAATGAAACCCTTCACTAGCTGATTTCAGTTTTGTCTTTACTTTGTGGGAGAGGATGGGTCAAAGCTCACTCAAGTGATGCCAGCCAGGTCCTCACTGTTCAACATCCACATTGATCAGCTGGAGGCACCACAGTCATGGCTGATGAGGAAAAGCCTTCAATAGCTCAACAGGCAATTGCCAGCAGCACCATGTCCCCAGACACTGCAGCAGGACAATGACATCAGCTGAACATGACAGCTCAAACAAAGGCAGGCCAGTTCCTGCTAAATCACACGGCCCAGTTACAACACCGGGCTCTCAGTTAGTGGATAAGCACAGAGAAGAGCATAAGACAATAAAGAGGGTATGTATCACAGCCTCAGAGAGAAAAAGGTTGCTAGATGAGTTGATCCATATTTTTGAAGTAAAGTCGAGCTCCTGAATGAAGCCTATGGATTGGTGCTAAATCAGGAAATGCATTCTGCTTCTTAGAGAACTGCTCTCCTCCTGCCAGTCCTACCTCAAAGGATATTTTCACCAGCTCACAAGAAGGAAAACCAACTCTTTTTCCTTATCAAAAGGGCAGGTTTGACAGCACTATCCATGAAGATAATGAGGCTTAGTGAGAATGAGATAGCAACAAGTAGCTTCTCAGATGACTCTGCGATAGGAAAGTCACTTTTGGGTAACTTTTTGCTGGGACGAGCTGTGTTCAGAATAGCCTGGAGACCTCAGCCATCTTCTCTTCCATTTCCTCGCTGCTGCTGCTGGCAGGACCACCAAAGAAAGGTGCTGAGATGATGAACTGGATGACCTAAACCATTGTGAAAGGCACAGGTCAGCATTACAGAGTGACTCAAACTGCATCACACAGCTGATGGTCGAACAAAAGCTTGATGGGAGAAGGGTTCAATGAAAAAGGTCTGGCTAAGCTGTTCTCTTTTAACAGACGCCTCCCATCCTTCTGTGGTTTTGTGAAAAGCCGTTTCAGTCCAGTGAATGCGCTTCTGAAATGCTACACACTCATGTTTGAAGTCTGACAACGCTCAACAGATGTAAAGTTGTTCTTTACAAACATATAGGTTGTGTTTCAGAAATTAAACATTAATGCATAAACGAGCAATCAGTCTGCAGCCCTGCTGCTTTAGACCACAAATGAATATTATGCAGAAAAGAGAGACCTCCAAGGAAAAGTGTCAGATGTCTGCAGAAAGCAATGACCTGTCAGTAAGTGATATCTGTCCTTTTGAGTCCATACAAATCCCACTCCACTGTGCAGCGGGAGCATGGCAGACAGCTGTCCTTCCAAAGGTAAAAAGATATATATATATAGTATTTTCACTCTGGTTTTATTCATTTGAGAATTGTTTGAGCTGCTGCATTATTTCTATGCTTTACCAAGCACAATAATCATGGTCTATGCTAAGCAACATGCAGCTCTCTTTGCTGTATCTGAGCTGTGTCATAGGCTGGCAGAGAAGGGCAGCAGAACTAGGTGACAGCATGTCAGAAAAGTACATTTGAACTTAAATCTTTCTGGGAGATGGCACAACTGTGATGAAATATCTCAGGAGAGTTTGAAGAAAAACCCTTGCTTGAGTTGTGCTTCGTGATGTTCCCAGGAACTGAACAGGATCATTTCCTTATCTGGTCCAGCAAAGCAGAGAATACAGAACTGCTCCTGATTTACATTGAAGATACACTCACCACAGAATGCTATGGATATCAAACTACAGAGCATTTGTTAATACACCCTAAAGTAAGGGAGGAGGGACCTAACTGACCTGGCAATTTAACTGGCAAGTTTCCAGCTTTTTTCTGTTACTACAACAAACTCATCATTGGCTCTCAGCATTTATAGACCTCATGTGTGTAAAGCGGTTTTTGCCTGCAAAAAGTACCCTGGGCACTAAAGGGTAAACTTTCCCTGCTCACAGTTAAGAGCACTACCTTAATCTTTTATCTAGGCCTGCTTTGCAGTGGCACTTGATACAGCAGCTATACCAAACACTTCCTTGAATACATAAAGCCAGAGATTGAGTTACACATGAGTGAAGATCTGTGCCGCTAGGAAGACAAAAGCTGCTATATTACCTGGCACATGCCTGCTGAATTATTGAAGTGTCTCTTCAAACCGAATATATTCACTGAGTAATTAGCCAACAGAAGAAAACGGTCTCTCTTTACAAAGCCAACGTTGACAGGCTTTGTATCTTTTATGCACTGCAACAAAAAGTATTTGCAGAACTGATGCAACACAAACATTTGGAATGGCTGTGTCCATGCCAAAGCACTCCCTGGGCACACGGCCCCTCTGAGCTGCTGCCTCAGTCTCCTCTTACCCTGCAAGTCCCAGACAGCCCCAATTCCCTTGTACCCCATCTCAACAGCAGGAAAAGGGCACAAAAAACCCCAGGTTTGCTTTGTATTTGAGGAATGAGCATGACCCAACCAAAATAGCTGTTGGCCCAACTCCCACCTGGGCAGAGCTGTCAGTTCCCTGCCACCTCAAAATCATAAAGCTTGTAGCTGCCATGTCCCATCCTGCCACTCCAGCTTCTTTCCTGCTGCAGATTCTTGGGAACACAGACTGCTCTGTGTGTGCACAGAACACACTGCACAGAGAGAAACTCTCACAGCCAGCCAGGGGATGCTGTGCCATTTATCCTGACCTGGCAAGGGAGGAGCAGGAGAGTTTCCACCCTTAAAATGTTTGTCCCAGGGCTGAGAGCAGCAGGATGGCCCCTGTACTGCCTAGGTACAAACCTAAGCCTACCCGGAAATAAGAACACCTTTTTTAACTAGAGGTGTAGGATGAAATACACAGTTCTACCAACTCCCACTCTCAGACAGAGGTGTGCAAAGACCGCATTCAACACTGATAATATTGCTGGGGTTATTTTTCTTTCTAAACTATTCTTGCCATCCAATACTAAGGGGTAAGACAGGTTCTGGCAGAACAACAATGGCACTAAATTATAGTTAAAGCTTTATTTTCTTAACAGGATGGTTTGTAAAGCACAGAATTTAGGATCAAAATAACATAATATTTCTATAAGCAGTGTCCTACCATTTTTAAGTAGCATCATACACGATTTACAATACTACATTTAATTTCTAATCACCCAGACCCTCTGCAGGTCAGAATGGATCTCAGTAGTTTCTTGCATCATAATCTAGGGTTAAAAAAAATCAGATAAAATAGTCACTCACACAGACAAGAAGGTGGCATCCCTGGCTGTGGGTCTCACTATCCAGCAGCAGCTTGGGACCAGGTTCCTCACTTGGGCTTGTCCTTCCTTGATTTTGTAGCCAGTGTTCTGGGTGCTATTCTGTTGGGGACAGCACTGTCACCTGGCTGGCCCAGTGCCTGGCACCCAGGAATCTTGAGGCCAGCATGGAGGGGAAAAAGAAATCTGTTTTGGTTCATCTATTTGGTTCATGGGACCTTTGGGGCCTGGCAACAAGGGGAAGGGAAGAAACACAGAACCCACTTGGACACAGAGATGGTTGCCTGCCTTATAAAATAGTTTTAGTTGTACTCACCACATTACCAGGGGTCAGGAGATGGATGTCACACATGCCCCCCCCAGACAAAACAGCTCCATGGAATAAATAATCAATTTAAAACATACTCAGATCTTACAATTTAAGACTTTTTCACCCTTCAATCATCTTGTGCATTTTCCAGTTTTGAAATGCAAACAAAAAAAAAATGCCTCATTTCAAGGATTTGGAAAAATGTGCCCTTGTTTTTAAACAGCTTTTTACTGAGCTTGTTCTCTAGTGAAGTATTTTTATTGGCTTTTTTTTTTTCTTTCTTCCCCTCAAGAAATCCAGTTGAGAAGGGAAAATAGTTGCTTATCACCTTTAAACCTACAGTCTTCTATGACAGCAGTGGGAAAACTAGTGTAAATTATTAAGATTTGCCTTAGGGAAGTTAATTGGAACATTAGTAGCCAATAGTGAAGCTTAGACACTAACTTGCTCAGCTCCACCCTCACCTAATTCTTAGCTCCTAAAATGTCAGGTCCCCAAAAATGCTGCTAGCATCCTTAATATCACCAAGGTCCCCAATGCTTGGGCAGCCACACGGAGCAAGTAAAAGGGCATCTCGCAGTTTGTTCTAGTATGATCTTAGTTTATATTTAGAAGGTAGATACATACAGTCTTGTAAAACTCAAATTAAATCCTTATTTCTATCTTGCAAGCATCTTTTTCCATTCTCTGAGCATTTTGGGATAGCTCGATTTCACAAATAACTGTTGTTTGTATTACAGCAGAGGTACTGCCAGCCTCCCAGAGAACTCCACTGTAGCCGAGTCTCATCCATAAATGATGCTGCAGGGGGAAGCTTTCATTAAGAAGCCATCAATGCTGCCATCTCCTGGCACGACAGGAGATTTACAGCAACAGCTTTAAATAATTTAAGAGCATTTTGTGTTCTTTGCATACTGCAAGGGCTAGTGTAGAAAAATTCATGAAGGAACTGTTTTTATTTTGAATTTTTTCCACTCTTTGTTGCAGCACCAGATGATGATTCTCACCTGGCTGATGAATAACCTCGTGGAAACGCTGTATACAGTGAATTAACTTCTTTACAAAGTTTTCGATGGCAAGTTAGTCCTGCAGCAAGCCAAGAATGACACTAGAGAATGTGGAGATATAAAAACCAAACACCATAGACCTTAATATTCCATTTTGCCCTGGTCCATCCCTACAAACAGCAAGAAAAAACACAAAATAAGTGCCTTCCATCATTTCAAAGGCCAGGCAGTGTGAAGCTTTAGGAACTGGCTTAATGCAATTCCTCATCTGCAAACATCTCTTAATCACAGCTACACTCAAATCAGCCTAAGCAATACTTTAATTGAAATTTCCCAGAGACCTAACCCCACCTCTATTCCAGCTCCATACTTGCCTGGAGAATGACTCAAATTAACCCCTTTTTCTACCCTCAGAGCTAGGCTGGAGCACTCACCAATTCAGCCCCTGCATTTCATCTGGCAGATGGTAGATGGAGATACTGTCTCACTGATGGCCACTGTGCAAATGTGTCTGTCTTTTGTTTCTGATGGGCTTTAGCAAACTCAGCAGCAATTGCTTAGTTTTCCCAAAATACACTTTATTAAAGCAACATGCAAGGCCACTGCCATGAGACCAGGAGGAAGGCTAAGACAGCTTATCTGAAAGCATTTATAAAAAGGCACAATTTTGAGGGGCTTAGGCGAATTACTCTTTATGCCAAATATTTTCCAGAGTAAAATACAAAAGCATCGACAACAAAGTTTCAAAAAAATCAATGAAAATTAGTTATTTTACAGACCTAACATTCCCATGGTTAGTTCTGAGTACACAAAAATCTCTATTTCATTTATGTTTTGGGGCAGATGACAGCCATAGAAGAACAAGTTAATACACTTCCAAAACGTGCACTAAACACTTAACTGGTGAGTGAATATGCTCTTGCTACATGTTTGATACTTGAAGGGTAACAGCTGTGTGTACTTTACAAGAGAACCTCACACTAATTCCAGGGAGGAGTAAATTGCCAATGCATTCTCTTCAGTTGGGTAATGGAAAACAAATCAGTTCTGAATTTGCCTCTGTCCTCCCAACTGGATATATCCAATGTGCACAGCAATGTAATGGAAAATACACCCTACTAAAATTAGTCTGAACAATTAATGTGATGACTAAATAATTCTGAAACCTCACTGACAGATAAAGAAGAAACTGATTCCAAGAGGAGAGTAGTAAGATCTTAACATATGAACACACAAGTGTTTTACCAAACAAAAGACTTACCAGTGCTGGCTTCAGAATGAAAATATGTTTTGGCCACATTTAGTATCCACTTAAGTAGGTGCAAATCCATCGGATCCAGTAGCAAAGCACCAGCTGAACTTGAGCAAATCTATTTTCTCATCACACATTGTTAAGTATTTAAACAAAGTAACAGATTTTTTTAAACAAGAAACAGATGATACATTCCATTCTCCCCTGTTTATGCCAGTGGGAGTTCTGCACACATAATTTTAATTTCTTTTTGCCACAAATGACACACTTAACCTTGAATCTGCAACTGCTCAGTGGCATTCCTTTGACTGAGAACTTTGGAAAAACGTGCTAACAACTAAAGATTACAGCGTAACAATCACAACAAAAACAAAAAACACCAAACCAAGAAAAAAAAACAATTCAAAATCAACAAAACTAAATCAAGTGTTTGAACAAACGAGCAGCTACTGAGGTAACTTCTGGGAACGTTTTCCTATCTTTCCTGTGTGACCTGATCTGGGTATTCCTGCTCTGGCAGGGGGATTGATTCGACTAGATGATCTCGAGCCACTGACATTCTTAAAAGGCAATCAGGAGTCCAAGAATATGAAACCTAAACCCATTAAAAACACATGTTTTTTTCCCTTGCTACTTTTGTCTTGAGAAATAGAACTCTTTAATAGTGCATCTCTAAACAGAGTATATTTCATAGACTTTTCTCAACTACACAACTATACCAAAACAAGAAATACCCATCCCAGAGAACCTGATGAACACCATAAAAAGAAATCAGAAGATAAGCAGGCTGCAGAGTTTAAGCACAGTACAATTCATTTGTACTGAAGACAAATTTTAAGGTGTTTAGCTGCTGAGGCAATCAACTCTATTAATTTCTTAAAAAACCAAAAAGCCTCACATGCTAGTTCTTGATTCTTTGACAGAGAAATGACAAGAATTATTCATAAAGAGCAACTACAGAATGCATTAGATGTGCAGTTCAAGCAGCTGAAAAGTACTTCACTTTCAGAAAACATAGCTGAATTACAACAAAAGGAGAAGATTCTGCTTCTAGAAGCAAAAGCACCCACATTGCCCATGCTGTTGTAACAGAACTTTTGCATAGAAAAGGATTTGTTAAAAATTTTATTTGAAATGTAGCATGAATCCATAAGTGTTACAACACACAGCCTGACAGGAATTTGTACAATAGAACAGGAATTTCTATACATGCGCCCCCTCATTTTTATTTAGTCGTTATCAAACAATAGTCAACAGGAATAATGAGCATTCAGTTCTAAAAAAAGAAAAAACTTTGGCATGTATACAACTGGCTATTAAGAGTAAACAGCGGTAGATTCAAGTCAGAAAGAGACCCACTTGTTTTGTTTCACAGCATTTTTGATCAGGATGAAACTCACCAGCACTATTCTCTAGTTATTACAAAAATGAGCACTTTTTAAATTCAGTCCAGAACTCCCTGTTAAGGGACAAAAATCACGTTAAAAGAGATGTAAACCAAATTTTAACTCTAAAAAGGTGTCACTTTTAAAGCAGTTCAGGCCACAAGTATTTTGCACACACTGGTTTGGTCATGAACAGAACAAAACCATTAATGGTTTGCTCAGGTTACAGAACTATATTCACTTGGCACAACTGGCAATTTCTCCTTTGAACCAGAATATACATGAGTATCATTAGCACAAAAGTCATGTCCATTGCTGGAGTTTAAGAAAAAAACTAAAGCAGAATTTGCACTGTGCCCATATTCCATCTCAAGTTTCTGTCCCTGCTGTTGGCCACTCACATGCACACCAAATCCACTCAAGAAAATGAGGAAAAACAATTTGCAAGGCATTTCTTCCTGGCATACAAAAGACAACATTCCCATTTTTTAAAAATCAAAAAGCAACACAAAAAGAAAAAAAAAAAAAAAAGAAGAAAAAAACCCCCAACCCCTGAATAATAACAAAGCCTCCTTTGAGAAGAATTACTTGGAATTCGTCAAGTACTTACAAAAAAAATACAGTATTTATACAACTTCCCCAAAAACAACTGTAATTAACAGGTTTTAACTTAGTACTAACAAAACAAACCCATAGATACAAATGGTTGCAATTGTAAAGCAGGAATATCTAAGCCAGATTCAGACTTCGTTGCAGTTTTATTATTGCTGTGGAACAGACAGTGGATAAATCACATGAATACCAGCCTCTCCTTCCTATACACATGGGAATATCTAATTTGAAAAATGTTCTCCAGAAAGTCAGAATGCATTTAATGTGATTTTTATAGCTCCTGCTAAATGCTAGCGATCCAAAGGTTGACTGAACCGTGGTGCAACAGGGCACAAATGGCAGCAGAGTAGTGGAGTAGAGGCAGGAATGGCAGAAAACAGTAGAGCAACACAAGTCAGATTCATACTCACTACTTCTTATTCCTTGGCTTTAACTCTTCTGCTGCATTCCGCAGAAAAATGTAGTTTTTCTTCTGTGGATTATAAAATTCATGACCCTAAAAAGAAAAAATAAAAATCATCCGTATTTACTCTTTTCAAAGAAGAAAATGCCAGCAATAAAATGTAAGAATACGAATATTCACTGAGTTTTGTTTACCAAGATTTAAAACCAGATTAGGATCAGGACCGGGTTACTCTAACAAATAATTAGAAGACCTGTGCATATAAAGTGAAGTTTAAAGGATGCCTATCCATTTTTAAGGTACAAAATCCTTTTCACAAAAAAATAGATCCTCCATCTGTGTGATTTATTGTTGAGTCAGGTTTGGAGGAGAAATACATAAATAACTACCAACAGCAAGCTGCACTGAATGGTGCTGGAAATTCAGAACACTGTATTCAAACACTGGTTTAAGCTTTTATGACCACTGTCATGGCTTTTTTTTTTTCTTTAAGATAATCCTCAGCAGCAGATATGCACTTCAGAGAGGTTTGTGGGAAACTGTAAGGGTGCCACATCACCCCAGACACTTTCCAGAGCAGAATATGTGTGAGGCAACTAGAGCAACTTCTGAACCAGGTAGTTTACATTTTGCTTATCCACATTTGCAGAACAACATTGTTAGAAATTGTATCCATTTAATGCTAAAAAGCAAAGAATTAACTACTTAAGTGTTAAATTTTATCAGGTGCTCAAAATGATCATTGTAAGTCTCTTCTGACTGCGGAAATTAAAAAGCCTAAGCTACTACTTATAAAAAACAACAAAGCCTGAAGTAGGAATGATGGTCTGAGCTGTCAGTCACAAGTAAGAATCTAAACCTTCCTTACCTTTGACCAATCGTAACTGGAAGCATATGCAAATATATTGCCATTATGGTTGAAACAACAAGCAGATATTGGCTGGTCCAGTTGTTCTGATGTTTTTAGCTTTGTTCGTGCATCTTTATCCCAAAAGCTGAATCTACCATCAGATCCCACTGTTGCAAGAGTACCGTGGACAGGGTGGAAAGCTATCCCATTAACCTGCAGGGTCATAAAAACATATTGTTAAAACACCATACACAAAACATTTCTGCGTATTTACTCTCTGAGGATTCAGCAAAAGATTTTTCTCAACAATTTTTTGTTTTCAAAGGGGAAAAAAACCCCAAACCCAACCAAACAAAAACTAAAGTAACAAAGAATGCATCATCACTTCTGGGGTACTTAAAAATTCAATGCACAATCCCATTAACAAATAAAGTATTGTTTCAATATTAGCAAGGAAGCACCAGCTCCATCAGGATGATTAAATGAATGGCTGATATGGTGCTTGTTTTAA
Organism: Turnix velox; assembly: GCA_013400935.1. Taxonomy (NCBI): domain Eukaryota; kingdom Metazoa; phylum Chordata; class Aves; order Charadriiformes; family Turnicidae; genus Turnix; species Turnix velox. The sequence continues at coordinate 527,466 of VZTY01022534.1, read as the reverse complement.
GGGATCTATAAAAATTTGTTTTTCTTCTTAATGTGTAATGATGACTGATCTTTAAATATACACCTAAGATAACATCAGGCAAGAGAAAAGGTTAAGGAAAACACACAATTTGTAGCCAGTTTTACATTAAGAGTGTAAACTGCCCTCAAATTACATAGTGGTAATTGCTGAATACTTACAGCATAGATATCCTGAGGTGCTGATGTGTTTGTTCCATTGGAGCGATGACACTTAAAAGTGAAATTGTCTTTTGCACTGAGGGAAGAAACAAATTTTAAAGACTTTTTACATTCCTCACTGTAAACCAAGCAATAGCCCCCCCCCATTTTATTGAATGATACTTACGGATTTGGGGGGTTGATATAATGAATAGCAACTCTTCCTTCAATGCTTCCAAGAGCAAATCCGGTGGGTTTGTTCACTTTGTCTTTAAAAATAGCAACACAGCGATGCTAAATTTGAGAAAGATAAAGAGGTTTTAGTCAAAAGACTTGAGGGACAAATCTTCTAAATGCTGTGTTCCCCATGAGGACACAAAAGCCTCACATATCAACACAGAGTAAAGCAAAGCCACAAACAAGGCAAATAGACAGGCCAAACAGTATTGAGAATTTGGGCAACAGTATTTACATTTCTAAATCCTCACAAAAATCAGCAACAGATCAATGGCAAACCAAGGCATGTGCCACTCTAAGATAAAGTTCTTTGGTTTTAAACATTTCTCATTTTTACCCAAAAAATGGCAAGTCCAGGAGTTCAACAACGTGTATCAACATGCTTCTAATAAACACTATAACTTACCTGGTGCTTAAGAGGAGATTCTATTCTTCTAAATTCAGAAGGGTGGTTCTCTAGCTGATAAACTATCAAACCCCTTTCTGCAGTAGCCACAGCAGCCATAGGATGAACCTGGAGAAGGTTGTGAAACAGGAAGAGAGACACTTGTATTAATTAAATAGCATGGCAGAAAATTTCATTTATCATTTCAGAGAAATCACTGTGAAAGGAATGAAGACTACTTTCTGAGTGAAGAAAGAACAAAGCTAATTCATAGACATATCTCCAAAATAAATCAGTTCCTCCCTGCAGCTGAGAAATTAAACTTGTCAAAAATCTTGTAACTATTACCTGTCCCTTCCAATGTGCCCCACAACCATAATAACACAAACTCATCCAGGCATAAAGGCAGGTCAGTCCTAGAGTAGGTTTGGTTTTGTTATGATAAAAGGATACTAACTGTATTTTGTATGATGCAAATACCTGTTTTCCAGAGGATAACTACAATGTTTTAGTTACAGTGTACCATGACTTACCACATCTGCACAGTAACATCTTTCAGGGAGCTGCAATGTCATCATAGGTGTTGGTGAACGGGTATCCCAGAACTGAGGGAAACAGAAAAATGAACAAACTTACGATTGAAGTTGAGGATACACCATTTAAACTACTTTAGTAAGAGAAAGCAGCTGATACCAAGTTGTTTCAGTCTTGGCTACAGTCAGAATACTACAAGTCTATGAAATAAGGCTATTTCATTCATCTGCTTTTCATATTAGTGTTTAATAAATTACTTCAACTTCACACAAATATTTTCATACACAGATTACTAGCATGCTTTGTGCTCAGGTAAAAACCATACCTTCAAAGTTTTATCCCAGCTTCCTGTCATCACACAGCTATAAGTTGGTGCTTTAATCCAATGGATAGTCTTCACAGGAGCATCATGCTGAAGAAAGAAGAGACACATACATTACTAAGCTAACAGACCACATTTCTTGTATACACTCCTTATAAAAATAAATCAAGGCTGAGAATCTGACTTTTATCACCTCAAATAAGATGCAGGAAGCTGTCTTTAGAAGGACTTCCTTTATTTATGAAACTATTCACCATAACGACATATTCTATGAACAAACATTCACTTCTAAATTAAGAATGTGAATTATAATACCAGGAAGTTGGTACTTGTAAAAGTGAATTAAATTATTTTTGAAATTTTTTCCAGGTGCAGCAGGTGACTTAGTGAGAACACATAAGTAATGGAAACAGCTCTCTCAAGTGAAACAGAAGAGCTGCACAGGTTATTCAAATTGTTTTGACTCTATTCACAGGCACTTTATTATCTTGAAACATAAAAAGCACCCTAAACTTGATCTTCAAAGAGCACTGTCTACTTCATAAAGACTAAACTTTACTTTTATTTGCTAATACACGTAGCTTTTAATAAAAACAGGAAAAAAACCCCAAAACCAAACAACAAAACAACTACCTGATAGCTAGGGGCTTGCTTACTTACTTGTGCAATCTGAATAGCTTGATTACTGTTGAGATCCCACATTTTGGCTGTCTTATCACAAGAAGCAGTAAATACTTTACTCCCATCCTATAAAACAGAAGAAAGGCCCAGAAATTAAATAAGAATATTGCCAAAACTTCTTACCACATTAATGCAACATATATAAGGACTGCAAGATAAAAAAACCCCATAAACATGGAAATTTGTTTAAGAAAGTATGTCATAAGAGAAAGAACTCTGCTGGCTATTATCTGTCTTTAAATACACTGTTACCTTCAAACTCACTTTTATCCTTCTTACACCCATGTTAGTCTATTCTACCAGTACAGATTACTGTAACTATATGTTAAGTGTAAGTCTATACACATATATAATCATGGACTGCACCTGCATTAACATTTGTTTCTGTCTGGGAACCACAGGCCAATTTAGTTAGGAGTTTTGTCAAAAGAATACTTATTTTAAAATAGGAACTTACATCACTCCAGCAGGCATCTAGTACAGGCCCTGTGTGCATCTGCTGAGCCTTTGGGATTGTCTGTCCATTATCTTGAACTTCCCAACAGCGAACCTGTAACAGGAAAAGCATATAAAGACATAACACAAGGTATAATTTTGTCTTTTAAAAAGCAGTTAAAATCCAAACCAGTAGGAAAAAGATCAAATCGATAAAAATCTAAAACAATGAGAATATATTCCAAGGCGAATCTTAACACATACAAGCACTGAAGACCACAACTGAATTACTCAGTTGAAGCTGCTCAGCTATGTCAAACATAAATGCCTTGGCATCAGACTTAAATTCTGCAGTTCTACAGAGAAGAAGATGTTTAAGTACCCTGGCACAAGTTTTTAGGATCACATTCTGCCATTTAGGCTCCAGTGCTCCCACTTAAGTCACCTGCAGGTCCGACGCCGAGTACTTACATCGTTTGCCCATGATCCTGCAATGAGGAAATTGCCCGGCAACGTCGGTGGACTGAAAGCTAAACAAGATATGCTGTCATCAGGTGGAGATGTCACTTCAATATCCTGCAGAGATCAGGAGACAAAACTAAATTAGCTTTTGGAAAACTGTGTGCCGAGATCGTCTAACTTCCACAGGCGCTTCTGAGATACATGAGAACACAGCAGAAAGTGGCCCCACGGGGCCAAAACACACACACACCTTCATTGGATTGTGGTTATCCGCAGTGGTGCTGCCGAACATGTTGGTACCTCCCGTGCCGAACCCCGATGTCGACCCGAACAGACTCATCTTTGCCCTGCAGAAAACGAACAGCTTTTTAGGGAGCCCCGCAGGGCCTGGGCGCATCCCAGGGGTATCTCACCACCGCCCCTACACCAGCACAGCCCTCACCCCCTCCCCCGGGGGTATATAAACATATGAAAACTTTAAGATTTCGTTGGAGTTGTCCCTCTGACGTTTCCTGGTGGCTGTCACGGACCACCTGGGGAGAGCAAACCCCTCACCCGCCGGGCACAGCCCTCCCCGGCAAAGGTCCCAGCCTCACATCTCTGCCTGAAGCCCGACCGGCAGGCGAGAAGGCACCGGCAGAACGGGCCGGGGAACCGGCCAGCGGCCGTTCAGGGAAAGAAGGGGTGGGTGTAGGGGGTGGGTGCAGGGCCTCGGGCGCCCGCGGGCCCCAACGCTGCCACCAGCGGGGCGAGGCGGTGCCACCCGGGGCGCGGGGCGGACTCCGACTCCCACTCTCGCTCACTCACCGGTATGGCGGGACCGCTCCGACCCCTTTACCTACAGCGAGGGGACCCGGCGGATAACGCGGCAGCAGCGCGGGGCAGGCCGCGGCTCTCTGCGCAGGCGCGGTGGCTGCGGGGGAGTGGCGGCGCCTGCGCCCGGAGAGCGGGGCAGAGCCCGGGACCCCGCGGGCTAAAGGGGTGCTCCTGGAGCCGCGGTGGTTACGTCCGGGTCCCGCCCTGGCTCTGGACGTTACTCCCGAGTAGAGACACTGCCGCTAATTAAAAGGGAATTTTAATCCCTGTGGAATTTAATAGCAGCAGGAAAATAACGCAACCAGATAAGTGCAGTGAAAACACTGCCCGCAAGGATCAATTTTGGAAATATTTTCGACGCGGTCAGTTCGGTTTCCTCACATTGAATTTACTTTAATCATGACAGTTTGCTGCTCTCTTTTACTGGTTTAGTGACAACTAAATAAAGAAAATGAACACGGGATTCCGCTACAATGTGCATCATTATCAGGTGTGTTTATTAAATCTTTCATGAGTAACACCCACTTGCTTTCTAGTTAGTTGACGACAGAGAGCAATTTGGTTGCTGTAACATTTGTAACTGCTCAAGATAAGCCCTAAACAAGAATTAATTCCGAGTTTTTGGTCTGAATTCACAACAAAAATAAAATGCCACTGTGCTATACTTAAAAATGGAATACTTAAAAGAATTTCCAAAGGAGCCGCATGCAACAAACTTAAACTCTTCTACCATCTTCAATATAAAAAATTTGGTGCAGCATTATCCTGTCCTTGCAAGCAAGAGGAAAAGCAAGTCTTTGATACGTTTCTGAATTTAACATTTTCCAACCAGAAATAACTTATCTTTTACTCTATATACCATGGCATTTGGTATTGCTACCGTGCAGATGCCACAGAATGAACAGTATTCTGTTAAAGAATTGTCATTTTCTTATGTTTTGAAAAAGGAAAAAGAGGTAATGATAAGCTACACACAGAGTTAAAGAAACCTCATAAAGAGCTGAGGCATATTCCTCCCTCTCTGCATTTTTTTCTAAGCCCAGTCAGCAAAATAATAACAAGAAAACACATTTCATTTGCAAACAAGCATTCACAGCCATCCACCAAATTGCAGTTTGTTTGGTAAATAGACTCTAGAAAGGTAATCTGATGAGAGAGAAGTTAAAACTTGAATTTCAGCTTTCAGTTTAGATGCTGCCATAATTTCCAGCTAAAAGAAGAAAAAAAACCAACAAAAAGAGATAACAAATTAATATACAATGCTGTAACTGCCCTACCCAGGATTATTTAAATAAGAATTATGGGACTTTTTAATAGGATATGTGATGGCAGGAGAAGAAATAATGGATGTAAATTAGAAGAGGGGAGATTTAGGATGGAGATAAGAAATAAATTCTTTCCTGTGAGGGTGGTGAGACACTGGAACAGGTTGCCCAGAGAGGTTGTGGATGCCCCTTCTCTGGAGGTGTTTAAGGCCAGGATGAGGCACTGAGCAACCCGGTTTACTGGGAGGTGTTCCTTACCATGGCAGGGGGTTGGAACTAGATGATCTTTAAAGTCTCTTTCAACCCAAACCATTCTATGATTCTCTGATGTGCATGAGAACTGTTAGTGTAAAATCCCTATCACTGAGCTGAGGTGAGATTAGAGGTCTAGTGTTGCTGGAAGCGTTCCCAAGAAATGCTGTTTCCTAAAAAGTAGAAGACATTTTATTTTTACATACTTCTTTTTTCCACATTGGCTGACAAGCGATGTAAGGTCTCCTCTGTATGCTTGCCAGCTTGCTCTGATCTCGCTTTGTAAATGGAATCAGGACATCTTTGCGAATGTTTAATCTGAAATGAAGATATGGTTGTTATGTTTTCCCATAGCAGTACGATTTTCTCAAAATAATATAGGAAAAGAAGAATGGATTGAAATGTCAGTTGTCTCTGTGCATTAAGTCAGATGGCATTTCCTATCTATGAAACAGAAGAAGACTCCTGTCTCTCTTGGGGAAATAACTCACCTCTCAAGATCAGATGGAAGGAGACCGAGCCACTTTATAGATGGAACGGTGAGATGATGGGCCTCAAAAGACATTGACTAAAACAAGAAAGGTCAGCTATAACAATCAGTGACTTCTAAATCGTTTGAGATATATACCTTCTGAGGTCATGGTCAGATTTTATTACAAAGATTGTTAGACATTTTCACTATTGGGATGGTAGAAGGAGAAAACAGAGCAACTGAAGCTTACCCATATGTCCCTGCCAGAAACCATTCCTTTGCTGAGACTTGTACTCTTCAGCCTATGACAGATTCTAGACTAGTACAGATTAGACTGGTCTAGATCTGAATAGTTTTAGTTTGTGTTTGGTTGCGTTCTCTTACAGTCTGATTGGCAAGAACAAAAAGTCCATTAAGCCAGGAGGAGCAATGACAATCAAGTGTGGACATTCCTAGTATTTTCTAATGAAAAGTACCACATCGTATAAAAACAGTCCCTAAGAGATGACTGTAATGTTTCCTACATTCCAGCTTCAAGGCTGTAGTATAAGACAATATATTGGAAGTAGAAATATTATACTCACCACAGATCCATATTTGTAGACGCACATTATTTCTATACCTAGATTGCAGAATAGCAAACTTTAGGTGTCTGTTCATCTGCACCCTGGGCAATGTTTGCAAATGTTCCCTTTATTTCCTTCTATTTTACCACAGGAGCAGAGTACAGCCAACAGCTGGAGTTGTTGTCAGAGTAACATTTACAATGGCATTTAGCTCTGTAAAGAAAAAGCTGGGACTTCCTGAGATTTTTAGAAGTGGTCAGGTGCCTTTAAAATTAGTGGAATTATGAAATGGGTCATAAAAATTACATTATCACTATCCTCATCTTTAGGCCCATAGGAACTTCCAAATCTAGCTCTATTCTAAGCTATGAATTCTATGAATTTCTTTTTTTCCTTTTTTAGCTACCTGAAAGGGTAAGGATATATTCAGTGGGGATAAAAAGCCATGTTTATCTGTTGTTTCAGTTAAAACTCTCTCCGTCCTCCTAGATAAGTTTTGCATAAATCAGGAGTCTTCAGATTGTATGGGATATTCATGCTCAGAGTATCTTCCCATAAAAGCAAGAAAAAACCCATTCTAAATAAATCTTGCTTTCCTTTTGTTATTGAACCACTCTAGATTTACCATGTGGATCTGCATCCATAAGGGTGAAAATGGGAATTTGAAAAGTGTCCCACAGCTTTCTGACTAAAAGTCGTGTATTGAGATCTGGTACGCCTCTTCCCTAAGGAAATAAAATAAAAGCAGACAGTTTCAAATTAATTAAAGCAGCATCTGGCTACATATGTGTTTGCACTCATCATTCAGAAGCAAGCAAACAAACAAAATGCTGGCAGAAATATTTCTCCAGCAGCTATTTTGTAGGGGAAGTTCTATGCTCCTACTTTGGCTCTGCGAGGAGGGAAGGGGGAGCAACTGGGGAGGAGCACAGCAGATGTGCTGGCTTATGGGCACTCCAGAAGTATCAGACATTATTTATGTGAGGTCTGTGTGTTGATGCTTAGGTGTATCCTGGTATCTCTATAAGCTGGGCTAAAAAGGCTCCTATTTTCTATACAAAAATATGGCACTAATCAGACACTAAAAACCAAGTTGTAGCTGGGACTAACTGCAACTGGACAGCATGTGTCACAGTATAAATGCTTCACTCTCTTAGGTGAGGTGGTTTTCCCTCACTGTGGGCCAAATCTGTCCCAGAACACATCAGAATTCATATCCAGGCTCCATAGCTCCATTTTGGTAGAATCCAAAATCAATCAATTCTGTTTCATTTGAAGTTTTTAAACTGAGGATCCTGAAGGACAGAAGGTTATCCAGCAGCTAACATTTCTGGAGACTGACTGGGGCAGCTACTTTGTGCCAGCACATTAAGTTGATAAGTTCAGAGATGTTTGGAGGAAGTAAGTCTTTACACTTGTGTAAGTCTTTAGAATGTGTTCTTTGTATTTCTATGTGGATAATAAAATTTCAAAAACTATTGTTAGATGCAATTCATATTGATTTTATTACAGTCCTTTGATCAAATTTGAGCCCCACTCCACTGCTAAAGCATTATTTAAATTCTTACATCTAGCAGGAAGATATGAAATGTAAGACACATACCGTAATCATTATACATGGGGACAATCTGTTGCAGAAGTCATCATCCAAGAGTCTCTGAAAAGTTGCATCTTTTTCTACAATTAACATAAATTTGGCATGTGAGATTAAATCTTTTCTGTTAAGGCTAGCTGCATGTAAAATGATCCATCACACCAATCAATTAAAACTAAATGCTCTAAAAATACCGGTTCTGGAGCCAAAAGCAGTGCTCATGACTCCATTTTGGAGCCAATAAGCAAAGAAAAAATTATGAAAACATTGTTTAACTTGGAATATTCTTTGTTTTCACTTTGTTTTTTTCAGTCTACAATGAGAGTTCTTGCTCAAAGGATACTTTTAATTCCTTGAACATTAGAAGGCACGCTGACTGCCTAAAACAACAAAAACGAGATTAATCATTTTAAATAGAGAAAATGATAGATTTTAAAATAACAATATTAGGTAATGAAGTACACAATTACATCCTGAAACAACCATTCATCTTCTATACACAAGATTAATCTTGACATTTTCATCTCTTTATAAGCATATTCAACCATTCACATCCTGCTCTATTGAGTGGCTGTGTATGAGCCCCCCCTTATACCAAGATGCTTTTCAAAAGTGCTTGTGATACTGTCACAGAAAATTGTTCATTGTGAGGGCATTACAGAGATAACAACATACTGAGTGATTAATTATTTATCTGTTCAGAAGAAAATTCAGCTTGGCCTGAAGATTGCAAGTTTAATACAGGCTTAAAACATTTATAGAATCATAGAATGGTTTGGGTTGGAAGGGACCTTCTTTTCTGGAAGATCATTAAATCCTTTCTTTTATTAATCTGCAGTCTGATTTTATAACTGTTTAGAGCAGCATTTTTAAGACATAGTAATGTTTGCTTTACATCTCATATTAGAATTGGCTCAATCTGGATAAGAAAACAGGAACTGGGGGAAGAACTTGGCAAAAGACCATGTCTATATTGAAATGTGTGGTCTGTTTTTACTTCTGATTCTTAATCACCTCTGGTGCCCGAGTGGAACAACTCAATAAATAAAATTATGAAGAGCTGTAGAAGAACATTAATAACAGGGGTTTTTATGATCTACCTCAGAACAGAATCACAATGTCAGGGGTTGGAAAGGACTTCAAAAGATCATCTAGTCCAAACCCACTGGCAGAGCATAGCATAGTAAAGGTTATCTTTCCAGTTTGAAATTACCCAAATGAGGCTGTTAATCAGACTGTAAGGCACTTCCTTATGCAGACAGAAATCAATCTATTGTGCTCAGGATTCTTTGATTCAGAGCATTTATTTGACAGAACACTGTAACAGCTTAAGACACACAATATATATCCCTTCCTCTGCAAGGCTCCTGTGGTAGAGGGTAGTGCTAAAAAAACATACCCAAAGGACATGTTCCTGGTGAGCTTCAGAACTGCAATGCAGTTGAGCAATACTTTTTACCTCTCTTTTTTCACCCAGGTTATGATGTCTCAATTTGCCACAAGCACTGTGTACATAATAAATGTATACATGATAAACATATACAGTAACCTGAGCTACAAGAAGTGCAGGATATCATGTAAAGGTAGATGCTATGAATTACCATTATTGTTTTATAATACATACCGTTGCACTGCAGGTACAATTCACTTTTGTACCATCTTCCTCAGTGTAACTTAAACTGCCAGCAACAAAACCTTTAGTTGTTGACAGCTGAAAAAAAAACCCAGTGAGATGTATACAGTAAATTGGAACTAATCCTCTGTAAGGAATTCTGGATAGTAATAAGCACTTATCAATTGCCATCAACCTTTTAACCTCTAAGTAATGTTATTTTCACAGTCATACTTGAAATAAATTATGTTAACTACTGCATCAATATAGAAAATAATTCTTGTAAAGCATGAGAACTGTATGCATTTTCTCTGAAGACAGAAATTGCTGTGATAAGCCATAATTAGGTTTCATTTGCACACATTACACTTTTTAATTTTAACTATGTATTTCCTACTGATAAATTTCCTTTGTGTTTCAGGTTTCAGTTCAATACATGTGACTTGGAAATAATGACAAAAACATTCATAATAAGCCACTTACTATATGTAGGCTTCTCCGGGGTATCTTAAGCATGCAAGAAATGTCATTGATTATATTGTCCACAGCACTTTGGCTACCAAACAGTTGTGTATCTGAATAATATATGTCTCTATTAAGACAAAATATCACATTTATAATTATGATACTGAAGCAGTTGTAGGCTCATGAGAAATTTATAGACAGCATGAATAATAAAATCAGCCCTAAAGCATTTTACATACAGGATTCCATTATCCTGCAGGTTTGTATTATACAGGCTGTTTTTCACAATAGCATTCCTGAAACACAACTTTATTTAAAATTATGGAAATGTAGTATGTTACCTTTTAGTTGCATAAGTATTGGTCTGCACCATCTTATAGATCATAGATAATATTTTGAGCATCAGAGCTGCAAAGATACATTTCACAAAATATTTTCAGAAATGCATATACAATAATTTGTCTTTATATTGACTTGTATTTGTGTCAATAAAATTAACACCCAATAAATTAAAAGACTGACTTAGATTAAGAAAATATCCTATTGTCTATATTACAAGGTTCCTTTATTAGCTAGTTTTTCCAAGAAAGGTTGTTATTTTTACACTAAGATTTTTTTGGAAATGCCTTCAGCTGATATTAATTCAGGGAGAGCAGAAACTGCAACCACGCTGTATCAATTTCACTGTCACTCATTATAATTTAATGGAGAAAAGCTGAAGGGCTGGTTATAATATCAGGTTATATGAGCTGCACACTTCAAAATCTCAATGTAAATTTTTTTTTTAAAAAAAGGTTTTGTTTTGTTTTGAATTTTTACAAAGTTTTGTATTAAAATGCAAGGAAAAAACCCTAAGAATTCCACTTTTGGATTTCGTTAACTTACCAAAATTTTGTGCTGATCTTGGGCAATCACTTCTTATTTGTTTCACAGCATAACGAGGTATCATCTGTAGACCTACAGATTCTTTAAATCTGATACATTGCAAGCAAATACAGTAAAACTCAAAACTTATTGAATACATGTAAATTGTTCGTTATTAAAATTATTTTAGAACCTTATGACAGTCCAGTTCTTAAAGAATTCTTTATCATTTCACAGTTTTGTGCATAATTTTAAAATGCATTGTTGGTAAAATGGCCATAATTCATTTAAACTCACATAATGTTACTGAATTTCTTTTTCCGTCAAGGGTTTTGCTCAATCCATCCTTTGGGTGGCAGAACACACCACGGTGCACACGTGTGAAGTGACAGCCACAGCAAACAGCAGGGGAGCATCTGCCTGACAGCTTAAAAGTAACTTTCTTACCTTTGAGCTGCAACATTTAAAAGATATTTGTGCTTTTCACTTTCATGTTCCCTACATTGTAACTGTACAAAACCAGGGAAGTAAACAGTAATCAAAACTCTGCTGCTCGCTCTCAGTTTAAGGAAGCTCCTTTCAGAAAACAGTGCGCTAACAAACATGAGCAATGTGGCTCCCACAGATATTTCATAAAACCAACTGCAAATTGGCAATAGATCGATAGACTGGACATCCAGCAAGTCTTCCTAGGATTGCATTTACCCAAGGGGGATATTTTTCTGTTTTTTTCTTTTCTTTTCTGGAAAGATACAAATGGATAATGGAAAGTGATTGTGCTGCTTTAGGCCTGGCATTCTCACTGATTGACATCATTCTTAGGTAAATAACTCTCTGGGCATCTACAAACTTTTACAAGGAACATTTCAAGCATGAAATCATTCTCTCGTTCTATTAGTTCCTGCCCAGCAGATTCCAGCTGTAAAGATCAGGTATGAAAAGGCTGCCTATAAAAGAAATTAAAATGTATTTTCTTCCTTTCATGTTATATTTTGGAACTGTGGTTTTATTTTTGTCTACTTTCATTTTAATATCCTTAAACTGCTAAATTGAATTGGGATATAGGTCACTATTCAAAGGAAACACATACCTGAATATATTTCTCCACCATTCATAATAGAGTTTGTTGTTTTTTTTAAAATGTGATCGATGAGTCTTATTTTTAACACACTGTGATGTTAACTTGCTTTAATTTGAAAGTTTCCCCCCTACATATTCTGATGGCAAACAAGATCTCACATTTGTTTTTCCAGCCTGAAATGCTATTTCCCAAAAGACTGCCAAAAATTGCAAAACTCTGTTATGGCATTTTAATTTTACAGTCATCTGAGTGAAGCATTTTTGTCAAACTATCAAGACTCAAACCATTAAATTCCCCGGAATATACAAGACCTTCAGTTAACTTTTACCTTCAGGCCCCTCAGGTTTTTTGATTGGCAGGAAATTATTCTTCTCTTTAAATGAATATTGCACCACAGTGATACATGTGGAAGGTTTACTGTGCTTTCTCAGCCTCAAATGTTGAAAATGTGTCCACTTACCCACCTCTGCAATCTTATCAATCTAAATATTCCTTCACCCACTGACATCCAAAGCTAATACAGGGCAAGAAACAGATTTGTCTTGTTTCACCATTTGGCTTCTGTATTACAGAAAGCAATTAATCTCCCAGTTTCAGGTATTTTCCATTTAAATGAGCTCCTTGGAAAAATACCGTTGCACAAACAACTTCTGCAAATCACAAAGTGTGTTCTAAAGAAGGACAGGTTGCTTTTTCTCTGATCCCATCCAGATAACCTGGCATAAGTGCTGAAATTTAGATAACATATTGGAAGCTTGGTTAGCTTTATTTGGCTAGTAACAAGCTTAGAACACGACAGGCAGAGGCAAGATTTGTCTTCTCTGGAGAATAAAATGGTACATTTATCATTATCATTTCAAGAAATAAGACACCATGAGGAAAAAGTAGAGAAAAACAGAGGAAGCACAGGGAGGTCAATGGAGGATAGAATTGCTAGTAATTCTTTCTGGAAATTACAGAAATATGTGGTTTTTATATTAATATAAGGCAGAATTTTACAATACATAATACTTACTCTATGTTCCTCCAGTCAGATCTTCTAGGCACTGTGAGAACAGGTGCTTTATATTGAGCTAAGCTTTTAAATACATCTTCAATAACATTTTCTATTGCTTCCAGAACTTCAGAACTGAAACACAGAAAATTAATGAGATGGTTCATCCAATAATACGCAGATTTGCTTTGAGTTTTGATCATGTATCTCCACTCCTACAAAAATAATGAAACAACAAAACTGCTTCAAGGGTATGTTTATTTCAGGAATGTGGAGAAACAATCCTGAGTTTTAATTTTGTTTAGTTCAATTTCCCTAATATCTCTTGATTTTCCATTCCAGAAGCATTGTCATGGACACAATTAAAAGTACATTCCTATTCAATTCTGAAACCTCCAAATTTTTCACCAGCTGAACTCTTAGACCAACTGGCTGTTTTGAGACTAATGATTAATGTTTTACTATAAATGATGTAATATTGGCTTTGGCTATGAGTTGGACTAAGTTGTTTCTTAAATGCTGTAAATTTAAAAAATATTTAAGAGTACAAATACTTCCTGTTGTATCATTGCAAGTTAACCCTTTGATCTGTTGCCCCAAGTGAACTGTTAAGTGTTTTAATTATATGAAGATTTAACCTCAACAGATGTACTGTGAAAAGAATAAAATCTCTATCTTTCCCCTAAAAGATGTTGTAACATTGCAGCAGATCCCTAGCAGGAGAACTGTAGGCTGGCTGGAGTGTTATGACAGATGCTTTTTGTTTTCATAAGCAACCTGACTCCAACATTTCAGCTGTCCTTAAAATTACAAGTGTACTATATACCATCATAAGTTTAGGCAGGAATTAAAACAATAGACAAAACATATTTTAGCCCAAAGTTTTATCAGCAGAGTCAAATTTTGTCATTAAATAATGTACTAAGAAAAGATGAGTCAACAGCTGTGCACTCCACACAAAATTAACTATCTCAGTGTTAAAAAAATCAGCAAGAATTTTTTTAAAAGACCAGCTATAAGTCTACAACAATAAATTGTCATTAAAACTCTTTTCTATCTGCTGAATTTCTTTCTTCCATTTTGAAGCTTGGCTTCCACTTGCTCCTCATTCTGCTGAAATTAGTTCTACCTCTTTTTTTAGCCCATTTCTGTAAAGTATTAGCCTTTTATTTTAAAATGTAATCTGTAATACTATCAGTATATTAAAAAAAAAAAACCCTCTACTAGTATTATGTGGATTTTTGTCCAGTAATATTATTCAATGAAAACAATGCAAGATGTTTTTCAGATTAATCAGCTTGGACATATGGGCACTAGTGGCTCCAAAGGTGAACAGAGGCTAAAGGCTTTCCAAAGGTGAAACAACAAAGCATTTGCAGTGTTAATAATACAAGAAGAATTGCTGCCAATATGTAAATTAATTTTCTACCATAAGGCCCTGATTATCAAGAAAGTATTTTTCACGTCTTTTACCTAGGGACTTGGCTCTCATGACCAGACACATTTGTTTCCCTGTAGCTGTCCTCACTCCCAGCTGGCACTTCAGCAGAACTGTGATTCTTCTCCATGGAGGCTGGTGGAGATATACCCAACTGCTCTGGAAGGGGTGACGGTGCCATGTTAAAAAGAGACAAAAGAGATTACAGAAGAAATTAGAAAAGGTTATTCTCTTTGCTGGACTTAAAACTCACAATCTTAAGGCCAAACCATAGATCTGGAGACAAAAAGCATGCAATTCCTGAAAAAATTCAAGTCAGTTTTTTCCTGTCCTCGCTGACTGAGAGCTTTTCCCGCCCTTTTTACCAGACGGGAGCCGGCCCTACCTCTCCCACCTGACTGACTGACTGACTGAGGGCTCTTCTTCCCGCCCTGACGGACTGACCAATCACTCCTCTTCCCGCTCTCACACACTGACCAATGGCTTCTCTTGCTTGTGCTAACAGACAGGAGATGGCCCTGCCCCCCTGACAGAACTCTCCTCCCGCCATTTTGTCAAGGTCCTCTCAGTAGAATCAAGGAGGTTCTTTTGGTAACCATCCCAAAGTGCAAAATTTAAGGCAAACAAGCCACAGGGTTAAGTTTTAATCAAACAATACAATTTATTATTCAACCCATAACACTCATGCAATAGGCAGTGGATGATAGAAAGTAAAAGGGTAAAGGAGAAAAGGGAAAAAGGAAAGATGGGATAAAATATAACAACTACCAGCATGGTTTCATGGCGTCCCAAGCTCCCAGGTCCAGATGACGTCCCGTCAGTCCTTCTGGATGTGCTGGTTCTTGCTGAGAGAAGACTTCGTGGGTCCGAGGCATCACACTGATCTTTCTGGTGAGTGAAGAGACTTCCACAGTAAAGGTTGATGAGGTGCCATCTTTTATGCTGAGCAACACACCTGGTGCCTCCCATCTCATCCATCTCTTTTGACACCTAAATTTCAGTAGCTTGGCTCATGGCTCAGGCTTGTAGCAATGGCCTCATTGTTAAGAGTCCCCCAAACATATTGCAGTCCCAAATGCTCTGTTGATCACAGGGAATGGTGCAGCACTCTTTGTACTTCATGGTTCTATCTCAATGAGCGTCTCATCTCAAGGATGGGCTACATGTCTCCAGAAGGCCATTGCAGACTCTTGTCAAGGAGTTAGCGAAAGTTTTTAGGGTTTCTGATGTTCAAGTCATAGAATCATAGAATAGTTTGGGTTGGAGGGGACCTTAAAGATCATCTGGTCCCTGATGACAAGGTTGAGACAACCTCTCATATCTTCTTGACTGACCATGTCCATCCTCCACCTGGAGCCCAACCTCAAAGCCACCTCTAGAGCTGCTCAGTGTGAGGAGATATTCAAGCATAAACTTCAAAGCACACAGAGATCGTGCAGTCAGTGGAATAAATGCAGGTGAAGCAGCCAAACAGCTCATCAATAGTGTTCTCATCCTTTCTGACCCACCAGCAATTATTTTCTTCCCTCAATATCAAATGTCTTTTCCCAGCTGGTCTCGAGTTGGCTGGAAGAAAGCCAAAAGGGCAGAAAGCTCCGGTGCAACTCCAAGTGTTGAAAAAAACAGCTTCCTTCTCCAAAACGGAATTTGACTTCCATTGAGATTAAATATTTTGTATTATTTTTAGAATTTGCCTTCAGCATTCAGAAGTTTTAGAACAGACTGGGGATGTGTTTTCAAAATCCTCTTCAATACACCATTAAAAGCTTGTCTTCAGAACAAACAATAAGCCCGAAATTCTAAGTCATGAATCACCAGCTTCCAAGAAAGCCACGATTTGAGAAAAAAAAGTTCTAAATGCTTAGACTTGTTGTTAGCAAGTTAGATGATGTAGTGTTTAAAATGTTGGAGGCAGATGGTTTCTCCTTTTGCTCCATTAGCTACTACCCCTAAACCTTTCTTCTTTGCTACTCCTAAAAGTGAGTAGTCTAAATCCAGCTTGTGTAGGTAATTAAATACTTCGTGCATTGATTTATTCAAGGAAAACCTCAGGCTATGATGACACAAACAACAAGGTGCTTCAATTGCCAGAGAGAATCAAAAGAAAGGAGAATTACTAAATAGGAATTTTCAAATCTTTTCATCTTAAATCTTTGGCCTTTGGGTACCTTGAGATCAGTCCGGAAATATTTCTGTAAAATCTCTGTAGATCTTTCCAACAATTCAACGAAAAGAGTTTTGTTTGATGTAGAACCGACAAAATTATATTGTGCCCCCAGCAACAGAGTGAAAACAAAATTATCTACATCAACTTGTGAGGAGCTAATTTAATAACTTGTCTCTTCTTTAGAGCAAAGAGCAACTAGAAGAAAAGCACAACCAAAATACTCAAGGTTTATACCTGAATTAACAAAGGAGAGATTGACAATTAATAATAAAAAATTACCATGCTTCAACCATAATATTGTACATATACCTCGTATAAATAATGATATAAATTAGTATCCAGAATATGGTCAGTAAATTAAATCAATCAATAGATAAACTAAAGCTCTCTTCCTTCATTTATTCACTCCCCCTTTTTAAACTCTGCTCATAAAAAAAAAAAAAACAACCTACTCAAAACCAAAAATAATTACAATCGCTAATACTGACTATGTTTTTATACATATTAGAAAGAAAATTATTAGGAAAACAAATAACAAAGCATTACGAAATGTTAAGATGGAGAGAAAAATGTGGGGGAAAAAAAATATTTGTGTTTGTCTTGCTTCTCCGGTGATGTGCAGTAGAGGGCACCACAGATGGCCGAGAAAGGATAACGACTACTTCGAAGCTGTTAAACGTACGTAACATTATGATTTCAGTAATCCCTGATAAAACCAGCACGTTAGCTAACGAATTGTTCAGAGTTATAGAGCTCTGCAGTTCTGCTCTCTGCCTCCCAACAACGAAATACTTCCAGATTTGTTTGCTTTAAAAGATACCTTGTTTCCAAAAAGTTCCCTCAAGATTCTCTCCTCTCACAAACTCAGGCTCTTATCAGCATGCTTCAGGAGGAAGTCTGTCTGCAGCTGCTGAAGAAGAACCCGACTAGCCAAAAAAACTCTTTCAATCACTAGAAACTGTACAAAAAAAACCCCATGCAGGACAAAAAGGTGCCTTTATCTCCATAATTTTAATCTGCTCATTATTTATTTCTTCTATTGAAATAACTGTATTGTGTAGAATAAAACATACATAAACTAGATGATCTTTGGGGTCAAGATCAAACTCTTCTATTATTATAAAACACATAAAAGCATATATATGTTCCATTTTCTTCACTGCATACTTTATCAGAAGACTTTTTTCCCTTTTTTCATACATAGTTAAGACTCTTTCATGAAGTTTTCATGACTCTTGTGGTAACTATTTCTTTCCAGACCATCTAGCCTTAATTCTTTTAATAGAGTGATAGGACCAGTGGCTTTTATCAAGTCATGCCAGATAGCATGTCTTTCACTGGAGCTTAAAAAAAAGGAAGAGCTCTTCAAAAAGTGTAAAGGGAAATATTTGGGCAAAATAGGAGTATTGAGGAGATAAATAAAGGCTCAAAAACTTCAGTAAGAACACATTAAAAAGAAACCTCTCTCAGCCACTTAAGAGCTTCTTGGGGTTACACCTACTGTGTTCCAGCAAGCTTCAATTTCTTTCTGGCTTCTTTGGCTGTGATCTGGACAACCTTTGGAAGGACAGACATTTTGTGAGCCAACAAATTTTACTATGAATGAGTCGGGACAAAACAGGAGCCAGATCTATCACCTGCCAGTTACATGAAAAGTTACTGATCTTCTTTTTCTAATGAGCAAAGCCCAGAGAAATAGGAGATGGAAAGTCATTCACAGCTAACAACTTCAAATGGGGTATCTCCTTCCCACTGACATGGTTGGTTAAAAAGAAACCAAAACCAACTGATACATGTTTTGAGTTTACCTGGCTCTGGAGTGAGAAATACCTGTAAAGTATTTATTCTGCGGTGAGCCAAATCACTGTTAAGAGGAAGTGGGTTTTTGTTACCATGTCTTCTTTTTGTGTTTTATCTTTCAGCCAGGAACAAAATTGTAACAGGCCTTTTTTTTTAAAAGGAAAAACTAGTTTCACCTAACCTCTGCCACAGCAATCTTCTGATCCAAATTTTTCTAATGCTTTTAGAAGCATTATGCAGTAACATATTGTGGGTGGCAGGGCAAGACATGTATTTGAGACAAAGAAACACAAAGTAAATTAAATTTTAAAATGCCTTTTCCCAATTTAGTATAAATGCCATGTGCACTCTGGTTCATTAACAATAACTAAACTGCAAACAGGCAGCATTATATGACTGAACATTCCAAGCCATAATTTTTACATGCTGAGAAGCTTGAGCTTGCCCAGTGCTATCATAGCTGCTATTTCTCATTCCTAAACTGGTCTCCCACTAACAGAGTGTACTCCTTCAGCCCAGTTCTCCTGCTGCAGTCCCATTTACTATTTCAACTTCTCCTACTTGCCACAGTTTTCAAACAGGAACTGCAGGCTATAGGCACATAACCTGCACAAAGAAAATAAAATAAAGTAATTTGTAGAGCTCTAAGACTTGAAAAAGTTAGATGAAAATGAGACGTGATTTTCTACAGTGAAGTTGGTCATTCTGTTACTTTCATTATCTTTTTGAAGAATCTGTTGTAGAGGAGCATAGAGAAAATGTTTTGAAACATCCAAGTGCATTGTAAAATAATAGAATAGTTTGGTGACCTCTAAAGTCCATCTAGTCCAATCCCACTGCATTAAAAAGGCACATCTTCAACAAGATCAGGTTGCTCAAAGCCTCATCCAACATGACTTGGGGTGGGGCATGTACCACTTCTCTGGGCAACCTTGGCCAGTGTGTCTCACTACTCTCATCATAAAAAAATTTCTTCCTTATATCCAGTATAAATGTACTCTCTTTTAGTAGAAACAAACACCACCCATTTACCTGTTACCCCATTTTTCATTGCTGGCAAAGGGACTCCAATTAATATCTGGGCTGAAGTGCTTGCATAGCAGCTAAATAAATAATAGAAGACTAAGGGGTGAGCTGCAGCCAATTCCCTCCTCTCTCTCTGGCATCTCCTAGAACTCAGCTGCTCTTATTTGTAAAAATCTGATCAAATCACACGCCAACAGTGGTGAGTTCTCAGGTAGCTACAAGTCATGCCATTGAAGCAGTAAAAATATCTAACAAATTGATTTATAAACTTCTACATACTTGCAAAAAATCCAAATCTGGTTTTAACTGAACATCGAATAAACATGTTATTAGGGAAGAAAAAAAACCCCCTGATTTAAAAAATGTGTTAAAGGGAAAATATGTTGAAACAAACAAATGGAAGACATTTGTGCTGAAACACAACTCAAGAGCAAGAATGTCATTTATTCCATGTTCATGGGACAGCTTGAACATAGCAGCCTGAGAAACAGCTGCACCATTTTGTCTACCTTTCAAAAAGCAAAATGCCTTGTTTATTTTCTGCTCTCCTTTTGTTGGCAAAATCCTAGAAAGCATGAACACTCAGGTGTGATTTTGCTTTTTAAACCCAAAAATGCCAGCTGCTGTACATTAAAAATGCTTGAGCCAAAAATCTATTCTTTCATTTCTGTGAGTGCTACACTGGTGCTGTCATAGCCCCAGATTTATGCCAACAGGTAAAATTTGGGATGGACTTTAGACCTTTGTTATTAACTATTTAATAATGCCTTGGGAAAATGAAGTAAGAGGATGACGTAGGAGCCTGTGCTGACATTGAGTCCTGTGAGCCTTATAAATCATGAGAAGGGTGGGGCAGTTGATTAACAGACTTCTACTTCATTTTTGGAAGCCTAGATTAAAATTGACTGTATACTGTATGTCATCCTTTAAAAAGCATTTGGTGATTTTAATTAAGCCACTTATGTTAATTGGTACACACCACAGAAATGCTAGGGGCACTGTGATGTAATTTTGGCTGAATAACAGCCTTTGATTTGAGGGTCCTAAGGCTCAGTAAAAAATATATAAAATAAAAAGCCAGCATAGATGTCTTATCTCGGTTTGCTGGGCTCTTTTACTGAAGAAGAGCAAAACCATGATTCAAATATAAACATGAATCCAGCCCAAAACATGCCTTACCATGTGAGACACAGTGGGATAGTCTGGTCTTCAGTGAAGACTTCTCTGCACCGCCTTTCCAGGACATATTTTGAGTCCATTTTGTGTGTTTATAGACCACTCTTTTCCATGTACTGGGGGCAAACCCAAAAGTGCCAGCTGGATGTCTCTGCTGCAAACCATCTTCTGCACTGGGGCAGTGGGGAAGGTACAATGTTCTGCTCTGGTTCGTCTTGTTTCACTGCTGGTGGTGTGAAAGCCACCTGGTGGTGGTTGAGCCTGGTGTGATGGATCTTCTTCCAGGCAACTTTCTGTCTTCTGGTTTAGGAGCTGAACCAGAAGAATCTCAAGGATGTCTCCTTGCAAAGCCAAAAGTGTATGGACTTCACAGCTACAAGAAGGTGTTAATTAAATATTTAGTTAATAAAACTATGAAGTCTGTGCATATAAACACAAACACTGACAACATAAAGCTGGTTCCTCTCCTATACTGATCCCAGAGGGAGTTCAGTGCTGAATGTGGGTCTTGAAGAATTAAATAGAACAAATTTATACTGATCTCTAAAGACAAAATCTTCTGGCACAAACAGGAGTTTGGAGCTGTGGACTAAGGGCTTTTCTACACTGGAAAATCGACTGGAATTGCAACAACTTTATGTCTGAACCATGACTTTTCCAGACTGAAATATCCACACAGTGATCTATTATGAATAGTTTCTTTAGAGACAACTATCATGGTCACTTTTCCCCTCACAGATAAAAACACAGTGTCCAGGCTAAAGAAAAACCTTGGGTTTTGCACAGGAGAATACTTTTTCTCTGATAGATAACATGTGGTACAATAGGCAGGGAACATTCAATCAGATCCTGATGCAATTGATTAAGATCCTTTATTGAATTTACTATTACATTACAATAATTTACTGTGATTACTCTCATGCTAAGAACATCTCTATGTCTGCAGGATGTTGCATCAGCTTAACTAAATCATTTGAAAAAAAACCCTATCTAATTAAGTCAGAGCAAAAATATTAATGAAATTATCTGCTGTAGTCTCTGATTGACAGATTTTGCATCCCAGTCATCAACTTCTGGGAATATCATATATACTGTTAGAAAGACATATACAAAAGTTCAACCCCTCCACAAAGGTCAGGCTTTTGTGGTGTTAGTAATAAATAATAAATAATAAATAAATATCCATTTGCTGCCTTCTAGGTTAGGAATTCCTGTTTCTCTCCAAGGCACAGATGGATAACTGGTGGGCCTAACACTTGTTACCAGAGAGTTCCTAAAAATCTGACATAGTATTTATTTATGATTTCAATATTTTTCTGTGTGTCCTTACTCCATAACATTGAAGGGTCTCTCATGCATTGTGCTGGAAGGAATCCACATTTGAATCCCCTCACTAGGAGTTCTAAGTGCCAGGAATGCAAGACTGGGACCTTACCATGTCAATGAGAAGAAATAAAAAACAACTGATGTAGAAATGGCATTGCTGGAGATGCTCTCACCCAGCATTCATTTGCTCCAAGAAAACAATATTTAAAGCTTTCTCTATTAATTAAGCTGAAGGCTTTATTTCAGACATTTAACTGAAAGTTTTCTTTCAGACTTTTAATGAAGTTTGATGCTTCATCAGAAGGAAAACTAACATGCTCATCAACCAATCCCAATCCTTAGGTGGTGTGGAGAGCTGGATGAGATCATCTCCTCAGCAAAATTATAGAATGCTGGGAAGTAAATCAGGAGAGCCAATTCCTGACTCTCATTTTAACGAGAGGGTGCCTCATGTCAGTGATGTAATGTAAGCAAATAATAGGTGTTGCTGAACAGCTGCTATTACACTACACATTGGCTCTTCTCTCTTAGAGATTCAAACAGGAGAACTGCTCCTTTAAGTTTTAAGTAAATTGACTTTCTAGATATTTCACCATACTATGATGGCAAATAAGACAAAAATCTTCATTTGAAGTTAAAACAATTTAAATTGTTATTCAACTAATATTAGATAATTTGTATAAAACATGCTTACTCTGTAGAGACTACATTTACTACTTAATGAAACGTAGATTTACTTCCCCAAAATTGGATTCATCAAACAAATTATACCATGACAAGCAGAGGAATAGGAAAAAAACAACTATTGCCTGTTGGACACTTTGAAAACAGTTTTTCTTTCTATAGTTTTTCTAGGGTTCTCGTTGTAAAGATTTGCAATCTAAAATAAATGTTCATTTATGTTATATATTCTAAAAAAAAAGGAAGAAAAAAACTTTACATAAAGCCATGTTTTTTTGCAAACTAACAAAAAAATAATTGCCTCAGGGAAATAAATACTCAAATATGCACAAATGTATTAGGAATAAAATGATACTTGAATAGTTAATAGGAGGAAGACAATAGACCACATCAGTTGTCTGGAAGGATGCAAATCTCTACTGATCTGTTTGTGCATTGGGATTACTGACAAACTATTGAAATCCAGGCACTTCCAGCCTGGCATTTGGAAGTCATTCCAATGGTTCTAAGAAGTGCTGTGCTGATGGCATGTTTTCTGGGAACCATGGCTCTGCCCAAGGGAACTGATGGGAATCAGATTGTCCACTCACCCCAATAGAATAAACGGCCACAAGGACAACTTTGTATAATCTTCTTGGGAAGAAAAAGGCTGTGGCAAATGGATTCCCAGGGAGTCCTGGGAAAAACGAAATGAGGTTTCATTCTGGTGCAGCAATCCATTAAGAGATTATTACCTAAACCCTTTCATGTCACTCTTTGGCTGGATAGAACTAAAATAGCAGCTGGTAGGAAGGAAATTATAAATAGAAGTTGAAAAGCCAAACTAGACATCTCCCAGGTTAGAACTAGAAGAAACGAGGGAAGAAATAAAAAAATAATTACAAAAAAAAGGGATAAAGCAGTTGACCAGGCAGAATTATGGAAGAAAATATTATCTTTCTTTTTTTTTTTTTTTGGAGTGTATTTTAAAATACTAGGGCATAACCTTCGAACTCAGAGACTGGAGATCTGAACGACCAGTGACTGAAAGGTTTTTGTAGTGGTTTTCAAATTTCCCTAATTGCAAAATCACAAAATGGATTTGATATTTGAAAAACACTTATGAGCAGCACAAGTGCATATTTTAATCATAATTTTTAAAGAGAAAAAAGTGCAAGTTCACCCACAAACACAGAAAGGCAGATCAGTGCTAATGAAATGCAAAGATTATCCCTGTGCTTCACTCATTCACACAACCATCCCAGCAAGGTTAGTAATTGCATTGATTAGAATTAGTATTTGCATTGACTTACCTGAGCTTTTTAGAGAAGTCATCTTCTCTAAAGCCAAGTACGATGGGAATATTTGGCTTTGCTAACTGTTGGGAAAGGTGACCATTGGATTCAAATTGGAAGAGAGCTGATTTAGGCTGGAGGTATGAGAGAAGTTCATTACTGTGAAGGTGGTGAGACACTGGAAGAGGTTGCCCAGGGAGGTTGTGGATGCCCCCCCCCCCCGGAGATGTTTAAGGACAGGCTGGATGAGGCATTAAGCAACCTGTCTAGTGTGAGTTGTCCCTGCCCATGGCAGGGGGGTTGGAACTAGATTATCTTTAAGGTCCCTTCAACTCAAACCATTCTATAATTCCATGACGATGAAGGAAAAGCTGAAGTTCTTAAACCCTTTCTTGCACTGACTTGCATAGGCACAACACCCTTAGAGACATCTGTGTGCACCACCACAAACCAGAAAGCAAAAGGACAGTCAGCAGTGGTGGAGCAACATGGGGACCTTGTCCAGAAGTTGGACATATTCAGACAGATGGAATTAGTGATGCTGCACCTGTTTTGGGTCTCCCAGTTCAAGAGCAATGTGGAAAATCTAAAGGAGGGTGAGCAGAGGGTCACTCAGATGCTCAAGGCCAAGAGGACCATGACCAAAATGGAGAGACTGAAGGTACTGGGCTTGCCAAGGACTGATCTCTGCCTGAATGGCACTGACAGAGCTGAGAGCCAAGTTCCTCTTGGTAGGTAGTGTCAATGACAGACCAAGGAGAAATGGCCATAAACCACAGCGTGTGAGGTTCTGTTGAAAATTGGAGGAAAAAATGTTACTCATTTTTCAGGCATTCTTTGAAAAATGAAACAAAAAGCCCCCTCAACAACTATTAAACCAACACCCCAGTAGGATTTTAATTGAAGAACTCAGTTTAAAATAAAAAATCATCACCCTCTGGCTTCTCACTGTTTCAGATGCCTCCCAGCTTCACTTACACATATTATTGCACACATTTTATTACATGTATGTTACATCTGCTACCTGTTTGCTATACTTTTTTTAAAATTTTTTGTATGCCATCTGTAGTTGACAGAATGCCAAAAACCAGAAGTGCTTAATTAGCAATATAATATTGACTATCATCTCCCCGGACCAAAAATTTGCTTTTTTTACAATGAACTCATTGAATTGTGTGGTCACCGTTGCATCACTTTGCCTAATGGGACGAAGAAAAAAGTTGGAAAAGAAAAACTATTGCAAGGAAATTGCAAAAATCCATTGGCCCAAACAGCGTGAGCACGATAATGAACTAGTAGCAGTTTCTACAATAAATCAAGACAGGTTATTTCTTGTATTTATTACAGGCCCTTTCAGGTATTTATTACATCAGCGGTGATATTTATCTAATCAACTGTTTACAACAGCCCATTGGAACACGTGTGCTAGAGTAAAGGGGTTAATTTTGGTCATTTCAACTGCAGATACTCTAGTTAAGTGTATACCAGCAAGTTTTCACCTTTCACATAGGACTATAATTATATTAGCACTTTTCAGGCAGCTTATACTAAATTTTGTGCAGCCCAAATCCAGTTCCATGCCATTTACTTGGTGGATTTCTAGATTTTTAATGCATCCTCACCCAGCTTCCCTGTGTCTTGTTTTGGATGATACAGGTGTTGAAATTCAGAAGGAATTTCATCCACCTGAACTTGGCTGGGAGCTACACACTCCCTCTATTCCTTCTTTCTCCCTTATACATCAGCTCCAAATTTAAAAAGAACTGTTTTTAAATTCCTTAACATTAGAGCATGCATTTTACCTCCCTTATACCCCTTGCAGTCCCACTGATATCAATCCATGGCAACCTGAGATCGTAGTTTGTCTCTAAGGAAATTCAATGAGCCCAACCAAGTACATTAAGGAAACTTCCCATCTTTTCTCACCACTGGAGGGAACTTTTTTGCCCTGGCTTGAAAAAGAACTTGAGCATGATTAAGATAAAATAGATTATAGAGAATTTGATATACACCTAAATGTCTCCAGATATTTAATCAATGGGGAAGCAGTGGAACAGGTTTAAGCAGCCTGCAGGTTGATGACCTGCCCTGATAAAACCTGGCTGGTCTATAGAAGTCATTCAATATCCATCCTCGCTGCAGATTCTCATGGCCATGGAGCACAGATTCCTGATTTTATTAGGTTTTAACTTGCCACTCTTATATCCTAATTCCCTAATGCAACGACCTGTGTAAGAAAGTAACCTGAAAGTACTACTGAAGCTTTACCTATCGAAAAAAAATTTCTTAAAATTATATATCCAGATTGGGATGAAGAGGAGGAGACTGTAAGAAATATTGGCTAGGATTCCTGCTATATGCATAGACATGAAATCTTGGCTGCCCACTGCATGAGCTAAAACATTGGATAGTAACAGTGCTCTAGAAAAGATTGAACCCTGGGGGTTACTGCTCAGCATGATGGATTTAATTAGCAGGGTGTGTCTAGAGGGAATGAAGGAGATTCTTCTCAGGACATGCCTACACTTGAAACTGTGTGGGTTTCGCGCATCTCTGTTAAATGATTTGAAAAAGCTATTGTATGATCAATGCACACAGACCTCCACACACCTCTCTCCTGCGCAGGAGGTACTCTCATCTTCTGCCACCCCAGTTCTTCTTGCAGTAACAACATCCTCTTTATAAGCTTAGTTTAATTCCTCATCTTGTTCAAACTCCTCTAGCACTTTATGCTGGCTCCCACATGTTCTGCAGTGAATATTTTTTACACCTTTTCAGTTTCAACAAGAATAAAACCCAGTAGATTCGTGTGCAATTGCAACAAAAAAATACTCAGTGAAAATGCTATTGCGATGGCTTTGCCTTTGAACAGCAGAGTGCAGTGAAAAAAAAGCACATTTTCATTTATGCAACAGAAGATTTTGTTAGTCAATAAATCCAGGCAATCTCGGAGGAAAGAATTAACCTCACACAACCGGAGTTTTGTTTCAGGAAATTAATTTATACTAAGAGATTCAGCCTCTTAATTGAAAAGATTTAGCGTGTTTGCATTCCACTTAGCTTTTTTATTTGCTCTTTAATTTGCAGGAGTCCAGACTAGGAAATAATTAAACAAAAATGCCAAGAGGAAAGGGATGTGCATACCAGGTTTGTCTGCAGACAAGAAACAGGGTTTCTTGAGCTATGTTACTAGTTATGACCCTTAAAGGCCTTGGAAAAAAAATCTCTAAACGTTTACATGCCAGTTGCTCTGTCTGTAAAATAGAAATTGAGCCCTTGGTATCCCCCCAAACTGCTGTCAGAGCTGGTATCCACAGAATGTGCAATAAGTGCACTGCTAATATTACGAATGTAACAAAATCAGAGAAAGCGGGATAAGATTTCATGGATGGGAAACGCTGCCTTAACAAGAGCCTTTTTCAAATGTCTTTCTCTCCTGACAAAAGATGAGGAAATTACCAGTAAATGCATTAAATTGTATTGCGGGAGGGGGTGGGGGGGGGAGCTGCCATCTTTACATTCCTCCAGGAGGAGAAAACCAGCATTGAGCTGTACTATGCACAAAAGTGTTCGTATATTGAGGGTGATCCTGTATCAAACTGATGTCCCAGTGTGGGAATTTTCTCTGCAAAAGAACTGCAGGGATTGTTCTGCAAAGGGCTCCGAAGCCTGCGGACCCCCCTGCCCTTCCCAGGAACTCTCGCTGCTTGGCTTACTCTCGCTGAAAAGAGTCCACAAAGGAGCAACAGGATCAGACTCCCCCTCTCACCTTTTGTGGCAGAGAAAGAAAAGGGAATGATCCAGTCCTCCAAACCTCTTCAGACTGCAGCAGACCGCGAACAAACCCATATGATGCACAAAACGTACCCTCGCAAAAATGCCATCTTCCTAACCCCTGGAATTAAATTCTTTAAAGCTGTTCTATCTTACAGTCTATCTTACCTTTGGGACCTCATACAAATGATATTGAAACTATCACTTGCTATGACTGAAGCACTCCATAGGTCTGATTTTAGCCTCCACCGAAAGCTGATGTAAGGAGCCAGCACCCAGGGCCACACAGGCGCTCACACATCCACGTATTTCATCCAACCCATCACTCCCAGTTCCAGGTCACACTGATTAACACTTTTCACATAAACACACTTTTTCTTATTTGAAATGTTAATGCCTGCTTAGCACAAGGTGAAAGTCTATCCAACGATAGAATCCCTTAAGAGTGTTAATTAAACGGGACAATAATAATCCACCCGTGATTTATAGCGAGGTGGATTACTAGACCGTAGCGGTTGGTCTGATAGGCATTTATTGCCTACTTAACCATTTAAGTATAACAAAAAAAATCATTGTGGTACAAAAGGTGATGAATGTTTCTGCTAAAACAGTCCATTAAGATGATTCATTAACATTACAAAGAGGTCTGCAGCCTGTGTGCCACTTGGAGCCTGTAAAAGTCTGGGAAAGTGAGAGGCATTACCATAGGAAATGCTTTATGCTAAATGCGCGCTGATAGAATCTAAAGTCCACTTTCTGCAGATAACATCGCCTCTTACATTTTGCACTACAAGGTTTGAGGAGGCTTTGTACTTCCCAGTTCTCCAGCTGGAGAAATGGGCCTTCCCCAACAGAGGGGTGCGGGAAGAGAGGACGAGTAATAAAAGTCACAAGGCTCTGGCACACATCGGAGTCCCCCATCCCTTCCCTTTGAACTGATGCTCCTGGAATGCCGAAGCGCTGGTTACACCACCGCCCAATGACACGGGAGTCATGAGTTATAGTCACAGCAGCTACAACTTTATTAAATGCACATCAAATAAAGCTCGTGTAACGATCTTTCCAGGTCAAATAACAGCAGAACCCTGCTGTGGAGCAGCGACTACAGCTGATGCACGCAACCGTAGAAGGGTTAAATCAGAGTGCAAACGTATCCAAAACAGCAAAATCAAGATCTCAGTATTTTCCTAACAAATTATTCTTTGAAAAGTGGAACTAATGAAGCTTGATTCTTTATGGACTTATGTTACATATCTTACATCTCCCCATTGGAATCACCCCAGCTGTCCCATCCTCCACCATTCCAGACTGCGCTGCCTCCAGCCCCCTTCAGCCTTCCAGCTTCTCCCCCCACCAAGAATCTCTTCATCTCTGGGGAGTACCCGAGCATGCCTTGGCATCCTTCCCCAATCCATCCCCTGGCTTTTTGGCTTTTTTTTTTTTTATTTATTTGGCAGCTGAATAAAGCGGTGCTTTCGCCAAGGAATATCACAGCAAAGTGCAAATCAGTGTAACGGCTTGCCGTTGTCAAACGCAATGAATAATTGCCAAACTCTCCTTTCCTCCTCAACGGCAGCATTATTAAAGATTCCTTCCTCTACTTAAGTGCTAATTCTTGCAAAAGTGGTAAGGACGGAGTATCTCCAGAACGTCCAGGTACCCTGTGAACAAAGTGTCACCATACTGGAAACTGGGTCAGACAAATAAGAAGATGGTGTAAGTAGTTTCCCCAGGGAAGCAGACTGAGAGGCATGATAGCATCTCCACTGACCAGGAGTCAGTAGGATCTTGTTTATACATTTCATCTCAAGTAGAGCATCATGGAGTGCTTCCTAAATTACAAGAAGCACGTATAGCACCCATTCAGACCCAGAACAAGCCAGACCAGGTCCCAGGAAGAGATGAAGAAACTTCCACCTGAGCTAATAAATTCTGCTCCTCAGCAGGTAATTAGAGTACTTTATATCTCAGTAGGGAAATTAGCACGGCTTTACTAAATCCTGGGCTGGAGATGACCGAGATAGTTTTGCTGTCTCTGCATGATGTTCATTGTTACTTCTAGAGACTTTAGTCGTGTAGAAGTTGATGTTAAAAGTGAAAGAGAATAGATGCAAATCTGTGCAAGGGAATGGAGCTGAGAGCTACACCCGACAAACTTAGCTATCCCAATATTGTTCAACCTCATTTAACTGCCTGGGGAATTGGGCAAGGCACATTTAATACCTGATGCAAAATAGATTTTCATTTTGTTCTTCTAGGAAAACAAGGCATTGACTGCATACATCATCTGTAACAAGGCTTTATTACAAGGTGTGTTGAACTGGACTGACTCCATCTACAGAAGTGGGACAACTGTTTTCAGGTAAGGCCATTAACCTAGCAATCAGCTTTCCAATAACCACTTGCAGAAAAGGTAAACACCTTTCAAATTAGCCATGCAGATTAAGGAACTGAGAGTGCTGAGGCACGGAGAGGGAGTGCTGTTGAAATGTATCATCTCCACCTCTTCATATGCCTCTGGGTTCTCCTGGGACAGTCTCAGCTCTGAGTCAGCAACACCCAGGGGTGCAGAGCGTTGGGGAAGTGCCTTTGTGGTGGGATCAGGCCTGGGTGTAAGGTGGAGAAAGGGGAGGAGGAAAGGCAGAGCAGTGGCACCTTGGTAGGGACACAGGCTAAACCAGAAAGAGAAGCTGAACATGTGTGTCCAGTGGAGCTTGATGAGACTCAGAGTGGGACAGGCAACAAGGATGAAAGGACTGGATTTAAAGATTCATGTTTGCAAAGCGCTGCAATTTCAGCCCAATAAATCATCTCGTTCCCTCCCCCCATGTACTGAATTTAACTAAATTTCAGTATTAACTCAAAGACAGTCATCATATATATTACTCTACATATTGCTCATTAAATTCCCACAAATTCACAAACACAGATTTTATCATCCCAAACCACATTTCCTTTTTATCTCTCCTTAAATCTATAAAAATACCAAAGGTATTTTTAGAATACGGATGTAGGTGTCAGCCCAGAAAAGCTGTATGGGAATTTTTTGCCATCAAGGAAATTGCCAGCTTTTGAAAAATGATGTTTTTTTAATTAATACATTGATTTCCATGGAAATATAGTTAGGCAGGTTCAGATATTTCCATGAGAAAAAACTGTTCTGAATGAGACTAGAATAGAAAAGTTATTTCATTCTTGCTCAAAGTCAGAAAAAATACCCAAAATGTATGATTAGGAGCAGAATAATGGATGCAAATTGGAAAAGGGTAGATTTAGGCTGGATAGAAGAAATTCTTTCCTGTGAGGGTGGTGAGACACTGGAACAGGCTGCCAGAGAGGTTGTCGATGGCCCCTCTCTGGAGGTGTTTAAGGCCAAGCTGGATGAGTCTTTGAGCAACCTGGTCTAGTGGGAAGTGTCCCTGTCCATGGCAGAGGGGTTAGAACTAGATGACCTTTAAGGTCCCTTCCAACTCAAACCATTCTATGATTCTGTGATAATAAACTACTTTGTTTAAAAAATAAATATATAAAACTCTCAAGGCCAAATTGAGACTGAGCGACCAAAGAGCCAGATGACTAAGTCTTACCTATGAGGTACAGAACTCCAAGGAAGCCCTTTTCCAATGCACTTCAGAGCACAAATTCGAGTCTGACAAAAATAACGTTGAAAACATTATGTCAAATGTCTGCTCCAAATCCCATAAAGCACTACTTGGATCCAGCCCAAGTAAATACCCCAGCCACTGGATGTTGGCTATTCTGGGATGTCTCATTCTTTCTATTCATGTTTTGCTTTTTAAATCATTCTGTGACAAATCTAAAACAAATGTCAAAACTATTAATTTTTTTCTATACTAGACTTTTTTTTGGGGTTTCTGGACAGCTCTTAAGCCTCAGTGCACCACCCTTAACTCTTCATCTTTTCTCTTATAACCTGATCCAAGTTGCTGGCCTTTACCAGAGTGAGAGACATTTAGCTTTTGCATGTGAAAAATTAACTTGATTTGTGTGTTCTCTATTTTCATATCATTGATTTTTAAGTTGTGCTTCATGAGCCTTTAGGCCTATGAGTAGCTTTTACAGGGATCCAGAAAGATAAATAAGAGATTGCTCTAATATGACCAAAGAAGCAGCTATTGACAAAGTCTGCAAGTTAGAAAATTACAGAAATCATTGCTTTATACCCATATACCCATGTCCTGCTGCTGTTGGTAATAAGCTTTTGCATGCACCAGGATTAATAACTACTTACACAATTAACATCTAGGAGAATCACAGGACTGAAAGACAGAAGAACACTTTGACGCAGGAGATTCAGGTATAACCAGATTCATCACCTTCAAGAGAAAGCACTTTTGCATCAAAGTTATTATGAAGTCCACATCATTACTTTCCCCTCTTCTTTATCCTATTGCAATTACATGAAAACTAGAACAAAAATTATCCTCTTTGACACTGTTGTTCTCAATTAACAGCACATCTCCAATAATGATGTACCCCAACAACATGAGAGTTTCTAGTGAAAATATTGAATAAAATATATTTTACATGGCATTAAATAGCTAGAAATCCATCTGCTCATTTATTCTGACAAATTAATTGCCATAAACTTCTGTAGATAGATTCAAAAGACAAGGAGTTCCTCCAGCCAATGCACTTGGACTTCTCAAAGAGAATCTCTGAAGCAGCAAATTTTAGTCAGATGCAGTTAGTCTTTTTCTCAAAAATTTTCAGTAGGAGACTTCCTCAAATGTGGATTTTTGAGGAAAGCTGGGACAAAATTAATATTATTGCATAACACAGTCCTGAAAACAAGATCTCCAGCACTCCCTATGATATTTATTTGCATAGAAATAGAAATAAAATCACATTCATGGAAAACATCGGCTGATGGACCTCTGAGATGACAAATGGCTGTTTCCACAAAAGGCTGGGTCAAGTCTCAGCTGCTCTTCCCAAAATGGTCCTTTAACAGAAGCATTTTCTCTGTCCCTAACACAGCATCAATACAGCTTGTGGTAGAGAGACTAATCAAGCTCTGTGTTTTATTAGCTCCCTCGATGTCCAAACTGCTCTTCCACACATACCAAATATAGTAAACGGTAAATGCTCAGCTTTTTATTCCTGCCTCAAGGCATAGAAACAACTCACAAATCCTCTCAATTCATTTTAAGTCCCCATTCCTTCCATTAGGCTCGCTAACAGCATCCTTCACAAAGATTCTTTTGTTTTTACTGGAAATCTCTTAAAGATTTCTCTGACGTTTCTCTTTCTCTCAGTATCCTGTCACGGGGCGCTAGACCTTCATCCTGCATTTGCCCAAATCCTTCCTTTTTCCAAGACACACTGAAACCTTCCATCCCACTCTCGGACAAAGGAAGAGTGTGGGTACTATCCATAAGGGAATAACAAAAGCCCAAAGCTGTGAACTACTGAGGACTTCCCACAGATAGCAGAGTGCCCTCAGCCCCCCATCGCATGGCAGAAACTTGAAGGTGCTCTCACAATCTTGCAGGAGTTAATTTTCTCCAGGATTTAGTCTGTACTCACATGGTTTGTGTCTTAATGGATGCTCTTCTTTTCTCCTTCCATGATTTCCTCCTTTCCATTCCCAAATGAGACAGTACCCCACCCTTCAAGTTAGAAATGCCCCACCTAAATCAGGTGCCAGGAGGCAAACTTCATCTTCTTTCAGAAGAAACCGGCATTTCTACTTGCAAATGTCATCTGTGTAATCCCTGAATCATCCAAATTATGGACTTTTTCCACCTGACCTGTTGTCTCTCCCTAGTTATATCCAATGAAGATGCTCTTTAAATGGCTTTTTGTTTAAATGGAAAGTCTTCTGTGCTATTCTTATGATGCATCCAGGGCACAGAAATAGGGACAGGAATAATCAGGAAGTGATTCATAATCTCCAAAGCCCTCAACTGGGTGAAGACACAGTGCCTGTGCTGCACACATCTGTACAGAGGGTCCTACAGTCATCTATTTGGAAGACCAAGAGTTTCACCATTAGAGGTTTCAGTTTGTCCAATTTCTCTAGAAACCAAACAACTGAAACCTTCCCCCTGCTCATGATAAACACATTATTCACAAATATTATTTTTGCCCCCAAAACAAATTTGAGGATCTCACTGCACTGTAAAAATCTTAACTCCTTTGAACTTTACATTTTTGTTTTGATGCAAGCTCAACAGATATCTGATCTAAAACCCCCCAAAATAAATTAATCTTTTATATGAAACTCATAAGAATGTATTTTATAGCCCCTCGGTTTAAGTAAACAAACAAACAAACAACTTCCTTCTGCTCTTCTCCCGACAATCCAAATATTTAGAATTTTTTATAGGATGCTAATTGTGGAATTCCATGTTTTTAAATTATTGGTTTTGGGTGCCTTGGACAACAAAAACAACAGCTTCTCTCTTGTGGTCAGACCACCAAAGCGGAGTAAAGCGCAGTAACTCTGAGAGCCTCTGCCCCATGTTCTGCTCTGCTTCTCCTTTTGAAAGGGGGCTCAATGAAGAGCCTTGTTGAGACCTCTGCTGGTGCCACTGTTTATAGAGGGGGTCATTAGGAACAGTTTAGTAGGAACAAAAGGGGGTTTGTTTCTATTGTCCCGCTTGCACTTTGACGATGTCTTAACTGAAAAATTATCTTAATAGCCTAACAGTATATATTTGCCTATGGGGCTCAGACAACTGCAGAAAAGGCCCTGGATGAATGCTGAAAAGGTGCACTTTACAAAGCAAACTCAGTGCACGCCAAGCACTAGGCAGGAAGCAGAGATTTTCCGACTGAAAACTTATATGTCCCGGTCTAAGAAAGATAAACCCATCCAGCCTTGCACTTAGAATGAAAGCGCCGTCCACAAAAAGAGCAGCAGTAACACCATCACCCCGAATTTGCTCTGACTGGTGTAAATGCCTGTGCCTCCGCCTGCTCCCACTGTGTTACGCCAATTCACACCAGCAGAGGAAACAGTCCCTTCTTAGTATTTTTAAATCCTCCGACAAAAAAACCACTCCAGATTGATGATTTTCTGCTGCTAAAAGAACCGATGGATTGCTTCATGAGGCCACTTGTAATATGGCAAACCTCCTCCCCGTGTCAGAGTGGGAGCAGGAACTGGCCTCAGACCATGGAGAACCAGAGCCAAACCGAGAGACTCTACACAACACGGAGAGGGATTTTTGCGGCCAGGGCTTTAAAGAATCAAATGAATCTCCAGCTTCGATCTTGCTTCAGAAACATTGCCATAAATCATTGCAGATATACAGAAAGTTATTTTAGAGGCAGAAAAATGTGCACTGTATCTGCAGCTGAGAATTTCCAATTTGGAAATTTCCTTTAATATAAATTCAAAAGAAACCATTAAAATAATTGTTCCTATGGAAATGAATTATAAATAAAAGTAGAAGCTGAGACCACATTTAGATAACGTTTGACCAAATTGCATTTCCTGCTTATTTAAATGCACAAGATAAGCCTCAACAGGAGAGAAACCAGGGGGTGCAGCTGGTGTGTATAACCCTGCTTCCTACAGACCTGTAAACCTCTCAGTCTCCAAAGATCCTTCTGCTCCAGAGACAGGAGTGCTATGATTCAGGGGCAGGGTACATATGGTTTAGCACACACACCCCAGTTTTCCATGCAACCTCCCCTGTTAGGATTACTAATACTTGTGGCATGAGCAGTTTGTAGAGCAGCTGTGCAAGGGTTATGCAAGAATTTATGTACACATTGGAATAAAGGCACAAAATAATGGTTCTTTTGAGGTATTCCTCCCCACCTGCCTGGAGAGAAAGAGTAAAAGCCATCCAGATTTGTCCTATTGCATTGTACAGGTCAGAATCTCTTATTGTTGCCTGTACTGAAAACAATTAATAGATTTTCATCCTTTTCTGTAAATGGATGAGCATGAAAATATCAAACATCTCCATCTTTAGGGAACCCAAAGAGCAGAAAACTAAAAAAATACTCTAGAAGACATCAATATATGTTGATAAGAAGAGCTCTCATTGTCTGATGCAAGACCATTGAAGCAAAGACCACCATTTATAACAAGAAAAACATTAAAACTAAGAAAACTTTCAGAGGCAAGGTAGTAAGGTGCTGCAGTGCAGCTTCAGCCTGCTCCTGACAGCAACACATGAACGAGTGTCTTCTCAGCATAGTTTTCCCCTTGTTAAAATATAAATATTTCAGATATTCTGATTACCAATGAAGGAGATGCCTGGGATTCTGCCAAAAGTCTTCATCTCAATCAAGTTTTCACAGAAAAATGTAGAGATACAAAATTCATCTTC
Source organism: Turnix velox (assembly GCA_013400935.1). Classification (NCBI taxonomy): domain Eukaryota; kingdom Metazoa; phylum Chordata; class Aves; order Charadriiformes; family Turnicidae; genus Turnix; species Turnix velox. Next base: position 491,297 of record VZTY01022534.1, on the reverse strand, counting down.
TTTTTGGTTGGGCTGTTTTGGCAATATATGGACCTAGAAGTGGTCCTACCATAAGCACTACCCATTTGTATGTATCTGTGCTATAGAAATGTATTAATTACATAAAGTTTAAACTACTATTGAAAGTGTATGCACACACATGTGTTCATACCAATATACAAACAATTCCATACAAATTTAGACATGACATATAAGATAGACTACAGACAAGCTGCATGCAGGTGTATGACAAATACAACAAGAATGTTTCAATGATACAAAGACATTTCTAACATTCTCTGGAGTAAATAATAATAAAAGAATCTCCACAGACATTCAGTTTTATAAAGTGAAGTCCTTTGAAGGGACAAACTGTGAATTTTATCCACCTGCCTTATTTGATGAGCTCAGATCCAGCTCTATAGTCCCATTTAGCAAATCCAAAGATAATTTTCTACTTTATCAAAAGCACCTCCAGAAGTAAAAATGTCCCTTTAGATTTCATTTTGGACTCTCCTTTGGCCATCAGCTACAAGAATCAGTGCTTGATTTTTACAACACAATCAGTACAGTCCAACCCAGCACAGCTCAACCCAAACCTGGATTATGGGTAACACAATGGCTTACCCATAATGCGATTACTTTCCTGTTGGTGAATATGTTCTCACCAAAAATAACAAAGAGATTAATAGAAACTTCTGAAAAGAATGATCCAATACAGCTCAATTAAATACGTAAGCATACGTAAGATGCATTCTTATACAAATACTAATGCAATTACTATTGTTACGCAAGTGTTTTGCATGCACAGGGCCCAAAGGAGCAGCTCAAAATTCCCCAAACACATTCTATTTTAGTGGGAATATTTGGAAGAAGAAGAAAAGTTTGCTTTAATTTAGGATTTGCACTTTGTTCAAGACAAATGAGAGAAGATGCAAACCAGAATGGAAAAGAACCGTGCTTCAAGTTAAAAAGAGGACATCAAAGTGGGAAGGCAAGGAGCTTGAGACTGAGTCAGCAGAAAAGAAGAGCAAAAAGAAATGCTTTGTGTCTGATTTTTAAAAAGCCATGAAATGAGTTGGTGAGGAGAACCCACCCTTTTTACTGCCCACTTGGCAAAACCAAATGCAAATAGCCAAATCCTGCCACTGGCATGGGTCCATGATGGTGACAGCAGCGCGTACAAACTCATCAAGCAATAACCTGCACATTTTTTTGTGCACCTAATGTTTTAAAATCAAATCCTTTATCTACTAAGTAGGTGTCTCCAACCACATCAACTTCCACACAGATGAACCAATGGCAGTAGCTGGTTACAAAAATCAGATCAGAGCTTGCAGGCAAAGTTGAAAGAGATCAAAAAATTACTCAGTAATTTTTGGTAATGCGGCTTGTGCAGAACCTCAGAAACACTGGGAGTTTGTTTTTATAGAAATTATCTCAAGCACAAGTGCCAACACACAGGGATTACTTCATCAGCAGCATTTACTTTTCCTTCCCAAGAAGAGGACAGATGAGAGAAGCAGAGAAGAGCATGAGGAAAAACTGGTTTCTTAATTGATCCAGGAAGGAGGAGGAAAAAGACAGGAGGGTGCCCATGTTTCAGCAGCCTGTGTGCAACTGATCCTGCAGGAAGCAGGATGGGCTTTACACAGAGGGTAAGAAAAGAGGGAAGAGAAAGACGTTGTCCATGAGAAAGGCAATCCAGGTTGTGCCTCTGCTATTTGAAATTCAAGCTTGGGTCTGAGGACTGAACCACTGCAGTTGGAGCTGCATCACTCTTTGTTGTAGGCAGCAGAATAAAGGCTTCTCTTTGTTGTGTCCCAAAGAGAGCCAAAGTCAAGAACCATGGACCTCACAGTCAAAAAAAATTACTCTTTAACAGATTCTCTTCTCATCACACACTTCTACAGGGGCTTTGTTATACTGGTTTAAGACTATGTGCAACCAGTATCCCCACTGCAAACTGTCACTCTTTTTTGATGCTGTACCTCACAATAGTATCACAGAAAATGCTGCTATAAAACATTAACCTCTCACAGCTGCTCCTATGAAAGCACAGGATGAAGAAGCAGCATTGTCTCCTCTTTAAAGAGCATTACCCACATCAAATCAGGATGCACTGACACTTAGCCAAACACAGACCACTTAAACAGACAAAACCAACAAGGAAAGAGACTCAAACATTGCCTTTTCAGTAAATTTGTCAGATTAAGAGGTTTCAAGATTTACTTTTCTTTTTCTGCTGTTTCTTCAAAGACACATGCAGGTTCAACAATTGTTACCTGAAGTGTTACCATACCAGGACCCAAACTTCCCTTTGTTTCTCTCAAAGTGGGATTGTCATTCCAAAGCACAAACCTGAGATTTGACCAGATTTTGAATGTGAGCTACAAGCAAGTCAGGTGTAAGTAATTGAGGCAGCAGAGTCACCTGCTCTCCAGCCCACTCGTCCATCCTCATGGATTTTAATCTCATGGTCCATGAGGAAGGAGAGAGACTTCTGGCTCAGGTACCACTTGATGAGAGGGCAACACTCAGAACTTGGGAAATCCAACCACTAACAGGGAACAGAAAAGAAAGTGAAATCAAGTTCTCTGCAGCTGAACAGGAGAGCAGACGGACACTGAATCACCCGTCTGCTCTTCCACCATCAGTTTAAGCCAACCTAAGGCAGCCCAGCCCAGACACCCTCTCCTTGCCCCCAGCTGTGCATTCCTGTGGCCTCCTGACTTCCAGCACAAACGGAGCCAGTCAGAACAAGGAGCTGACCCAGCAGAAAATTAATTCAGCAAAACCAAATACATAAATGGTTAAAAAAAAAAGATTACTTTTAAAAACAGTCACAGCTTCCTGACTTGCGTGTGGAAGCACTAGCACCGGCTTTGGAGAGGGGTGGGGTTGCAGAGCTGAAGGTCCAGGCTGGGGTAGGATGAGGGGAAAAAAAACATCTTTCTCAGGAGGAACCTGGCTTTAAATCAGCTTAAACTGATCTAGAAACCACACCCTCAGCATGAGAGAAATTTAAGCAAATAGCTGCTGAGCTAAGAGCAGGTTAATGCTGCTCCTCAGGAACTCCAGAAGACAGTGGAGAGTTTAATCTTAAGTGGGCATCCAAAAATACAACTGCTTAACTATTGGTGGGGAGCAATGGGGTGGCATTTGAGAACCATCACCACCACCAGTGAGTTTAGCAAGTGCTCTTATTACTTAAAGATGTGGCTTCACTATCTCTCTGTCCCACCATCCTCCCAGCACTTGAGCCATTCCTGAAGGCGTGATGGGATGAAGTGAGGAGTTCAGCACTGGTTCCACCACTATTTCAATAGCTTTATGAGTCATTTTGATGTCATGCCTCAGTTTCCCTGTTATTATGAGGTACCTATGCCTACTAAAGCACTCTGTGTTTCCCACAAGTCTTTTTTGATTAGCTACCTGCCATCCATGCTAAGATTTTACACATAAAGAGCTAAAAGAAGTGCTAAATATTCTTTTCCAGAGAAGATACAGGACATGGTGCTGGACACTGCTGGAAATTACTGGTCTGAAAACACCAGGTGAACAACCTACCAAGAAAACAACACTGACCTCCTTCATACCCTGCCCCTCTCCTTCCTCCTTTGCCTAAGGAATGAATCTTAATGTCAGCCTACACTTGGTGTGTATAGACAGGGTTTCTGAAGTTACCTCGGGCTGGATTCAGTGACCCAGATAAACCCTTCCATCCTGTCTTCTCCTTGATTTCCAAGGAAGATTTGGGAAGTAAGAGTCTATCTGACATTATTATTATTTACCATCACAGTAGACGTCTACCAGGACTGATCAGGTCTGAAACTCCATTACAGCAGATATAACACCCATTGAGTTCAAAACCAAAAACAAGTCACCGCTTTAAAAAGTTTCCAGTACGTGGTAAAACAGTTTTCCTCAAAAGAGTCCATCAGAGAGCTGAGGGAAAGGGAGTGGGACAGCAGTGGCACAAGCCACCCGTGTGCACAGGTTGATGGCTCCTCTGCAAGGAAATGCTGCTGCTTCCCCAACTGCCGAACTGTAACTCCCACCTCGGATTTCTAATGCTTCTCCACTAAGTCTCCTTCCTGCAGGTGGGAAAAAGAGACCTGGGGCTCTACACACACCGATGTGTGTGTGTGAATATACAACAATCGCAGTTTAAATAATCTAGGGCTGTTAGCTTCAGCCCGGACGGTCTTTCTTCATCCGCACTTCTCCAAAAAGCAGGATGGTAGGAGGAGAAGAGCCACCCGAGGTTTCGTGCGGCTGCAGCCAGACCAAACACTCGCATCTATAAACTCTCTGGGGCCCTTCCTTGTGCATAAACCACCCTCCCTCCTGGGGTGTCTTCTCCTTAATTACGTGCAGGTTCATTTAAGCACTCGGGACCGGCTCACCCTCTCCCTCGAGCCAGCAGCCTCCACAAACATCCTGCAAAGCAACCTGATCGGACCTTCCTTCCTCCGGCAGGCACTTTCACAGGCTTTTTTTTTTTTAAAGCTTTTTTTTTTTTTCCTCTCCTTTCTTCCCTTTCCCTCTCTTCCCAAGCGGTTTGGAGCGGGCGAGCGAGAGCGCTTGGGTTTTCCAGCCTGCTCCTCCCACCAGAGACAGCCTCCCGCTGCCTCTCTCCCGGCACACACACACGGCTCCGGCGCGGCGTGCGGGACGCCGAGCAGATCGCACCGCTCCCGGGAGAAGAAGCCCCTCGGGCCGCCTCCGCTCCTTCCCTCCGTCC
>VZTY01022534.1:337135-480913 GCA_013400935.1 Turnix velox | reverse complement strand
AGAGAAGGTTACACAAGCCGTTGGAAACATTAATTAAAAAAAAAAAAAGAAAGATTATAACTATTAAAGCCTAGTGGGAGCTGTTGACAGGCTCCTTTTAAATAGGACACTGCGATGTTTTAGTTTAATACATTCTGGCAGTGTCACCGGGGTTAAGGCTAATACTGGGATGTGTGGATCCTGTCATGTTATTGTCAGGAGGAATGCAGGGATTAGGTTTAAGAGTGGTGGTGGGTGAGTGGTGCAGCTGTGTACACTTATTATAAAAGATTTAAGTCCCACTGGCAAAATCAATATATTAAATTGCAAGAGCCTCTGGTTTTAATTAGTTTCAATCAAATATACTGTTAGTGCCATTAGGGCTTCTTATCCGCCAAGCCAAGTGAGGAAATGCTAATATTTAGGTGGAAACTGTTAATTTGTGGTTTAAATGATAACACGCTCGGTTTTGTGCCTCTAAGTGGTTCTAACCAGATGAATACCAGTGAGAAGTTGCAATGATGGATGAAGTTATCTGAGCAAGAACACAAGTAAGCAAATCTTGATAAAGAGACTACCTGCTGATAACCAGCATTAAGAGGCCATGATGTTTTAAGCCCTTTCCAGAGGTACAGTCTTTCTCTCCTGGGCCTGCATCAAAATATATGAACTAACTATGCTTAAATACTTTTACATGCTTAATGCTTGAATATTTTACATACATATATATGCAAATAAAATATGCTATTATGTGCATATAATTCATCTCCAAAGAGAAGGAACTTCTAAAGCAATGAGTGACCTGTTTAAATTAGTTTCAGGGTGAAGATTTTCATTCTACAGCTGTTTGAAGTAAATGAGGCTACTCACAAGGACTAATCAGAAGGATAAATTTCTGCACATGCATATGTTTGGAAAGCAGAAACCCAAGAGAACATTCTTGGCTAAGTCTTCATTGGTGTAAATTGTCAAATTTCTACCGGAGCTGGCCCTGTGGTCTCATTAATACAACTCTACGTCCAAAATAATTCCCATAAACTCCCTCTTGATTTACACTAGCACGATTGGGAACAGAGTTGGGCCAAAGAAATGCCCCCGTGTTGAAATAATGAGCAGGCAGTAGTTTCTGCAAAAGCTTCAAATGCTTTCCTCCCCTAATCTTGAAATTGTTTTTGAGGGAGGCTTCCTTTGCTGCAAATAATCAAAGCACCAACCAGCTCCCATTAGTCACTGCTTATCATTATTAGCCCGCTCCGTGTTGTTGAACTACAGCTGAATTCCCATCCTTGCAACAAACACAATTTAACAAATAATGTTTGACAAAAATGTGAAATTGATATTTCTTAACACAAGACATATTTCATACAGAGAAACTGCAGCGATGAAAGGTTCCTGGTATCAAAATATCTGAATCACAGTACAAATAAACAGTGTGTTGTAAAGGCTGTGGGGCCAAATTCCGTGCTGGAGTAATTCCATTGAAGTCAGTGGAGTTGTGCCAGGAGATAAACTGCCATCTAGATATTTTTTGGGCTACATGGGAAAACCAGAAGTGTTTATGGTTTTGTCAGTAAACATCTTTGCTAAGGAGAAGGGTGCAGGTGGCAAAGTCAGACAGATTCTAATTCACTGAATCACAGAATATCAGGGATTGGAATGGACCTCAAGAGATCCTCTAGTCCAGTTCTCCTGCCAGAACAGAAACACCTAGACCAGGTCACACACGAAGGTGTCCAGGTGGGGTTTGAATGTCTCCAGAGAAGGAGACTCCACACCCTCTATGGGCAGCCTGTGTCACTGTTCTGTCACCCTCACTGTGAAAAAAATTTTTCTTTTATCTCCTGTGTTCCAGGAGATATTCAAGTATCTCTTCTGGAAACCCTTATTTTGTTGATGAATGCTACAAAGTTTGCCATCTCTCTACAAAGAGACCTCCTTTATTTGTGTATACATTGAGCATTTCCATTCTTTATACCTGAATTTACCTGATTTACAGCAGGTAACGTAAAGGGACTCTGTGTGTGAGCTCCCGTGGGCAAACCCCATCATCTCCTGCCTTGTCACTTCTTTTTAAACATTTGTGTCAACTCTGTCTGGGAGTCAGTGAAAATCCTTCAGTGATCCACATGGAGTGGATTGAATTAATGGCAAGTTTGAGGCTACAAGTTTGAGTGTAATTGCTTTATTGTTTTGGAACTGAGATGCTTACAATCCGGTTCCTGTGCAAACATGTTGAACGTGTGTTAATGTGTTTCAAAACCAGCCCCTTGTCCACAAAATTCTGCTTTTCATTAATTGACATCAGTAGCCTGGTACAGTGTTTCAAAGCAACCAGCCAAATTTAAACTGTGTTTCTAATTTCCTTACTTTCCTGTGTTTGGAATGCCAATGTTAATTTGTTCCCATGGAAGAGTGAGAGCTGCCAACCACAGCATTATAGAAATTACTTTACAGTGTGGGGCTGCCAACAATGATATTTAGGAATTTTCATGACATTTTGCATGTAATGCTTGTGTGTGTGAGAGAGAAATAGATATGGGATGTTGAAAGGCACAGTTACTGGTGATCAAGACAAATGTTGTAAGGAATTTATATCTCTTGAGTTGCTTTTAACGTTTCTTCTGGTTTAAGATTTTTTAATGATCAATCAGATATTTCATTGCCTATTCCTTCTACTTAAAAAAGCTCTATTTTACAGTAAATGTTGTTGTTAACTATCCAAACGATACTAGGGTTCCCCCCACCTCCCTCAATTTTAGTTATTTATTAATAGATGAGCAGGAATTTTGTTTATCTTGCCATTCTCTGGTCATTATGAAATAGATTGTAAGAATGTGGTCCTACTTAGCATGAGAAAAAGTCAAAGAAGAAAAAGCCTCCACAGCTAAGGAGCAGGAGGATTAACTGATTTGATTAAAACTGCCAACAGATTTTTTTTTCTTTCAAAGGAGTAGCTAGATAAAATAATTTGTAATTTATTTCTCAAAGAAATTCAAGCATAAAGATAGTTTCTTTAGCCGTACCCACTGTCTTTGTACACTAAACACACGTGAAATTCCCTGTAAACAAACTGATTTGAAATTCCTGATGGTGAAAACAAGGTCTATTTATGTATTTCTCCTTTTATTCCTGGAGGGTATTCAAGATACAAATTGTTCATGTTGCAGTAGATTCCCCTTAATGAGTTTATCTCCCAATTTTCCCCCCTTTATTGGAGCAGGTGCGGTGCCTGCCAGCTGTGCCAGCCCTCTGCTGTACCAACAAACAAAGTGCTGTTTTGGTTCACTGGCTTTAAAAGTCTCCTGAGAGTAAAGAAATGAAAGAGAAAGAATTTAGAAAGTGCCTAGTGAAGGAAAAGCACTTCAAGTAATGTGCTTTGTCACTCAAGTCTTCCCGTAAATTACCTTCAACTATTTCTAAAGGGGTTGAAAAATTTCATCCGTGGAGTATTAAGTTTCTCTTGCATCTTGGCGGTCACACGCTATTCCTTATCATCTTTATCCCACCCCAGCAGCTTCCAAGTTAGATTCTTTTGTTGGCAGGTTGAATTAAGTTTTACAGAGGCAAAAATTCCTTTTTCTTGCCTGAGAGGAGAAAGGATTGTAAATTTTCAGTTTTTCACTCAATTCCGATTCCGCCTCATTTAAAAGATACTGCAAATAGCTATCCAAGTTTAAACAAGATTATGTTGCAATTAGACAGACAAACTCGTAATTATTTAAGGGCTAAACCAACAACAACAACCCTTTCAGGTTCATTTTGACAGTGTTTATCCAGTGTATCTGGAAAGGCTTACAATTAAAGTGCCTGAAGGGTGGGGATGAGATTTTTCAGCATGCAGTCAGTGCTATCGGGTCCACCTGGCCTGGGAAACTATGCAGGCTTTGTAGTAGAGAAAATCCTTTAACTTAGATCTTCATGGCAAGCTCTTAAAAGCTACCTTCCTTTTAGAAAAAAAAACAAAAAAACAAAAAAAGAAAGGGAGGGGGAGAGGGAAGGCACTGCCTCTCTCTAAATAACAACTAAAATGAGCAAGTGCCACCTTGGGCTCTTTATGATGAAGGAAGAGCAGTGGGGGATCAGGCTGATAATCTTGCAGTGCATTGGGTTTTTTTAAGGATTGCCTGTTGTGCACAGCTGTCTTCCAAATGAGCACAAAGTTTCCTCTAGTTAAGCAACCTTCTTGTGCCATGTTAGTCCCAGTTACACCTCCACTGGTGCAAACAGGCAGAGTCCTGTTGGGGACTGTGACAGGCATCAGCCTGTTGTGGGGCCACTCCAGCTGCAAATTCACCACCAGTGACACCATCCAAAGAACTGGCACAGTATCTGTGATAAATTCAGGGTGAGCTATAAATCAGGTCAAGTTTTAGCTCTGTTACTGGAGCCACTGGGTCAAACCCTGCCTTTGGTCACCTGGTTGCCTTGGCACTGGAGGGGTTATCCCCATCCTCTGATTTTACCAACTGTTCTTCGTGCAGCACAGTGGCAGTAAAACTTTTTAAAAGAGACCAGAAGAACCCTGGGAGAACTACTAAAAAATGTTCATAAAATAATACAGCATCTGTAGTTGGGAGCTGGAATTTTGAGGGGGAGAGATGTTTCTCACTGTGTGAGGGAATGGGGCTGGCACCATGTCATGTATCCAAAATTCCCATTGACTTTTGTGAGCCCTTGAGCTCCTCGGTGGAGAGCAAATTCAGGTTTATCATTTCAACAGAAGATTAAAAATAACTGTAATTTAGAAATTCTGAATTCTGAATACCAGACTTCTGGCTGTAATAGCATTCAAATACTTTTCTATCGGTATTTTCACAACATTCATACACCAGGCCAAGTATCTGTAGAGCCACAAAGAACAATCATTCACCACTGAGAGAAATCAATTCCTAATTCTGTTTTACCCACATGCCTGATGCTCTCAAGCCGTTCTTCCCTTGGTTTTCAAGGTTAAAACTTAATTGCTTCTATCACTAAAAATATTCTGAACATTTTAATCTTGCTACCTCTATATGTTTATTACTCTGCAGTAATTATAATCCCACAGGGACTTTTCAAATGTTTAATAAAGAGCCCTGCACATCACTTCTGCTAAAGCTTGTGTGGCACTATAAACATCATGCTGAGTTTAAGTTCCTTTTCTGACTGTATCCTAAAAAAAAAACCCAACATTTGTTATGAGGGGAAGTTTCTTGTTCTTTTTAACAAAAAGAAATTGGAAAAAAAAAAAAGAAGTAATTTTAGCCTCACAATCTGCTAGCTATATAAAGCAGTAAATGGTCAGTTGAGACAGGGAAAAACCAGAACTGCTGGAGATTGGTTGTTTCCTTTTGGAGGAAACAATAAATGTGCCCGCTTGTATTTTAACAACATGACTACTGGGCCCCCTAATTACACAAATATACTTGTAATAAACTGCAGAAGAGAGGAGCTGAAAAAGAATCACTCAGCACAGCTCTTTCTTTACCTCTCAAAAAGAAGCTTTTGAGTAACCACTCTCTTAAATCTTGGCCCCAGTGAGAAGATGAAGGTATTTCAGTGCTATGGGATGAATCATTCGTTTTATAAGACAGGTGAAAAGGAGAAGCAAATAGGACATGTGGTGTGAAACTCCTCTCTTTGGTGTGAATGTAGCTTTGATTTCTCTCTACAATACTTCCTGCAACTCAGTGGCATGAGTTGTAATCAAATTATAGAATGATTTGGGTTGGAGAGGACTTTAAAGATCATCTAGTTCCAACCCCTCTGACATGAGCGGAGAATTACAAGAATACTAAATGCCATATCCACAGAAGTCTGACCATTACACTCCATTAAAACCTGAGACAGGGAGTACAAAAATAAAATCAAGAATTCAGAATGATGCAAACCTCAAATGTATTTTGAAAAAACAGTAAATGTCACTTTGCTCCTCGGTCCACACAAGTGGGAGGCAAGAGCTGTTTCCCTGGAAAGGTTACAGAGCAGGGGTAAGATCTAAGCTATTATGTCTCATATTCTCAAAAGCTCTCCTCCCCGTATTGGCAGTTGCAGTCCAGCAAAAGTGCAGTGACTGGTACAATCACAGAATTGCCTTGGTTGGAGGGGACCTTTCAGATCATTAAGTCCAGCTATCAGTGTAACTCTGACAAGAACCATCCCTAAACTCCATCTCTGGTCACTATGTCTACCCAGCTCTTAAATACCTCAGAGGTGGTGCCTCAACCACTTCCCTGTGCAGTTTGTTCCAATCTTTAGTAATCTTTTCAGTGCAAAAATTTTTACTAATATCCAGTCTAAACCTCTTGAGGCTTTTTCTGGTCTTGTTGTCTGTTAGGTAGAAGAATGACTAGCTCCATGAGAGACACCTTCCTCAGTGCCATCCCATGTGCTGTTTTCAATAGCAGGACATGACCTGCCTTCCCCTCATTCATGCCCAGCCCACGTGAGGCCATGGGTGTATATTACAGCAGCAAATCTTTTACCTCCAAACTGCCGTTGCAAAATTGCTTTCAAAAGACACAAACCCCCAAAACAAACCAGAAAATACCGTTGTTAGGGGCTGACTCAGGAGACTGAGCTGGCCCAGCCCTAGTGATGGACCTAGTGTCAGGTCTCCAGCTCTGTGATGGGTGGTGTGGTGTGCAGGGCTCGGTGCTGCTGACGTCACCGACAGACTTATCTGCTACCAAAAGAAGAAAAAAAAAAAAATTCCTCTTGTATAATGGGGATTGTGGGTGGGAATCAAGCTGAAAATAAATCTCCTAACCTTCAGATGCTGTTATGCCTGGGGCGTTGGCCACCTACATGTAAAGAGGAGAGACACACACACACTCTGTACATACATAGATGTATTATATATATATATGAATCTGTGTCTTCCTAAGGACATTTCTGAAGCAGACTTGCCATCACTGTAAGACTCTAGCATTTTACACCTACCAACAGAGATATATGTGGCTGCCATCAGCTTACAGACCTTTCATAATCATAGTTCTCAGGGCCATATACCAGATTGTTAGAAAAATAAACAGTCTCCTGCCTGTTTCTCAACAAAAACAAATGTGTCGCACAGCAAGCATTCCTAGAAAGTAAAAGGACTGTTCCCACAAGCTACAAGCCCCATCCCAGGCCACAGGAGAGCAAGTGGCTCTGGGGTGACTGGCAGAGAGGACCACACTAGGTAATGACGTCCCTCCTCCCTGGTTCCCCTGTCTCGCCTTGGGTGGTGATTCTCAGTACCCCACCTCATCTCACATGATGGTCTTAAAGAAAAACATGAAATAGGTCTCAAAGTCCCTCTTCCATGTGGAAGGGCACTCTGTAGTACCTTTAGCAAAAATTGATGTTTTCCAAAATGATTCCTCCCATCCCTCCAAAAAACTGTATTTCTATCTAATAACCCTGGTTTAAAAGCCACATTGACATCATTGGACCTCCCAATGTGAAAAACATGCCATGGAGGCTCACAGTTGAGGGTGCAAGATAAGCTCTGCCCCTACAGGGATTTCTCCTCCCAGGCAGATGGACCTTTCCCCTGAATAGTTTGTTGCCCCCTAATTTCCACGTGCTTGCCCCACTGAGAAGAGCTCAGATGTTTGTTATTGCATAGACAAGCTGAGAAGGGCCAGCCCATTGCAGTCTCATTGCAGTAGACATTCCAAGTTGAAATTTTGCTGATTACAATCAAAGGCTGAGATCCTTATCTGAGGGCTGCATGTCTGATACCCACTGGTGATTTTGTAATACCCTTACAAACTATTTTCTCAACAAAACAAGAACATGGGATTTCGGCTGAGAAAACCAGCAAGTGGTATGTAAGGTTTCAAACCTGGAAAACTGGTTCTCAGAATTATTTCTTGGAAATATTTTGTGAACCACAAAAAAGGCTCCATTCCCTGAGCCTGTGACTCCCACCCAGTCCCTCCCTGGGACATTGTGCAGGTGTAGACCCAATCTGGGATATTTGGGGGATGCTGCTATTGTAATGGCACTGTAATATTAAAGAAGGATTAATTAGATTTATGTTGGTTATTTGGGCAGCTGTTCAGTAGATGAAAGGAAGTGTAATGAAAATGAAAAAGCTTTGAGAGGCCAATGTGCAGTCACTTCTCTGCTCGTGTCCCTCAGCCCAGCCAGTGCAGAAACGGGCACATTCCTTTGACAAAAACAAGGCATTTGAAGATTCCATCAGCTGAACTTTCTCTTTCAAGTGCTGCCAGTTGATGCACAATATATACATGTGCTTTTAAAAGACTTTTATTTTGAACTCAAGATGTGAATCTACAGCATTAAGGAAAGCAGAACAATCCTTTATTTAGCTGCACCTGCACCTTAATGCCTAATGAGTTTAGTCTGATGGAATCCAGACCTCAGGAAGGATTATAAATTCTCATTTGATTTCATTTACTTCTAAAATACCTTAAACCAGCTGTACCAGTCCAGAATCCTGTCTTTCTTTCTCTATCTGTTTTGCAAATGCTGTTGAATCTGTTGCAGTATTAAGTAACTTTATGCTCTATAATAATACACCAATAGTAATAAAGAACAGAAGGCAGTTTAAAAAAAAATCTTGTAATGGAAGATAATTAGCAATGTATAATCTTGAAAGGCATCTGTTTATGAGCACAACTTTATAAAAGTTATTCCTGGTCTGGAAAAAAGAAATGGAAAGAATTCAAACTAAGTTGGTAGGGAGTATCCTGTCTGCCTGGTAATGCTGGATTAGACCCTCCAAGGCAGAGCACCCTTCCAGACCTCCTCTCATCAATGGGCTGTTTTCCTTCATGGCCTTTCCCCTCAAACAAAATTTGGGCCAAGCTGAAGAGATGTTTCGCACTTGGAAGCTTTCAAGAATGACCTGCATCTTTTTATTTCCACTTTTCTCAATAAGCCTATTTTACCTTTCCCTGCAGTGGTCTTTCACACTGCCCCTTATCTTCCCTGGCTGAGTGCACCGTTTTTCTGACCAGATCTCTTCAGCCCCTTGTCTCTCCTTCCTCAGACCTGGGGATTTATTTCATTTGCTCTGTGCTGTGTGTTCAAGCAGACAGGGCCAGCTGCTGGTTTTTCCATCAGTGTTTTTGTGAGAGGCCCCCAGCCTCGGAGAGCAGGTTGCAAGAAGCACCTTGGGCCCCATTTGTCTGCTGGTTGGAGTGGGGGATTATTTTTCTCAATGAACCACGTTGTCATTAATTTTTCTCCCTCATTTTGCCCCACAAGCTCCTCCCCCCTTGAGCCCCCATCGCCTTGTTTTCCCCTCTCCCTCAGTACTACCCCGTTCTGTGCTGTGGCTGCCATCCCGATTTGTGATTCCTCATTTGTGATTCCCCCCCCCTCCCAGACTCTCACTATCTCCTTGACCCTTGGATGCACCATCAAAATGTGTGACTTCACACCTAACACTGGCACAGCCTCCCTGTGAAGTTGGCCTCACCAGATACAGCTCCCTGATCTCACGGTGTCAGGTCTGTCACCCCCGCCCCACCACATTACAGAAATAGAGTGAGCAGTGCAATGTAGCCCTTATCTCTGTTCAAAGAGGGAAAAGAAAATTTTCCTCTCACTGTTGTGTGCTGCTGGATTTCATGTGCTAATGCCATGGACGAGGTATTCTGAAGCAACACAACTCTTCTCTGCTTATTTAACTTTGCTTTCCCCAGACACACATACAGACACTGCAAACTCACCATCAGGATTCACACCACGGTCGGTCTGTTTACTATTAAGAGAGTTCTGTGTTCACAGAGCAGTCCCACGTGTAAATTTTTCACAATACCTTTCATCTAGTCTGGCTCTCATTTCAGCAGAGAAGCCACAGCCTATGCTGGTACTGGCCAGGGCACACTCAGGAAAATAAATGGATTATCTGTGCATAACCTGCTGAGATATTTCGTAGATATTCTTTAAGGAGAAATAGTTTTAACATCCAGCATTGCCTTCAAGCCCTTGCAAAGAAATCCTGGCAGAAGACAGCATGCACAATTCTCTGTCCACTTCCCAGTTACCATCTTTGCCACCCACCATCCTAAGGAATTTTAACTTAAAAGCCTCCTGGTTGACACATGGGGTAAGAGGATGGTGGTGACACTTGGCATCCTCATCCCCCACTATGGTTCCTTGGGAAGTAGGTGGCCCCACATCACTCTGTGACACCCTCCACAAGGTGGGGACCACAGGAACCCTGAGACTGGAAGAACGGCAGGAAGGGCCCGGGTATTTTGTTAGAGAAATACCCATTTCTGCCCTGAGCAGCCCTGGCTAAGCTGAAGTTCATCTTATTCAGGAAGAAGTTGCTGCTGCTTCAGAGATAATTAAACCCATCTTCCCTCAACCCGCTGTTTGTACACGCACAATGATACCATTGTTCAGAGTCATGCAACACATATGCTGACATTAAAGTGTTTAATCTTGTAGTACAGTATTCCATTATTTTTTGGACATCTGTACATGATAGAAAGGCTACGCATTAAGGGATTTGTTGACAAAGAAATGGCTAATGCTGATACATGTGTGGACTGAAAGGATCTTTCCAAGTTGTGTTGAGCAGCAGGGAGAGCTCTCCGTGCCGGGCCCAAAGCCTGGCACAGATGTGACATGCACTGTTGCTATTACCACTTCTCAACTTCTAACAAGGAGTCAGTGTTCAGAAGAATTTTGGAAGCTCCCTGCTGGATTTGTGGCTAGGTGGTCTTGCTGGCAACACCACCTTCATGCTGAAAGCTGAAAAAATGAAGTGATGGCTAAAGAAAGAATATTAACTCCAGAGAGGTTTTTTTTTCTTTTTTCCCCTCCTTCCTTTGGAGGCAAAAATGCTACTGGGTTGCTGTGCAGAGTGAACACTAAAGTGGGGTTTAGAACCCCTCTGTTTCTAGACTTCTGGGTTTGGGAATCAGGATATATGGAGCCTGTTTTTCATCTCATCTGATGTTAATACATTAGTCCTTCTTTCTACCTGTGGATGGGGCAGGACTTTGCCCTGCCACACGCTGAATTTATCATTCAAGAAACTGTGTATCATCTTCACTTTGTCTGTGTGGGAAATGTGCAAATGAGCGCTGAGTATCTGGTGCTGGTTCCCTTTTGCTGGGCACTGCCCTGGCTCAGAGCGGGAAAGGGCTCATGGGGACAAGGGTTCAGCAGATGAGCCACGACCCCACCCCTGATGCCTGTAGATCCTGGTCTGAAGGACCAACCATGTTTAGAAGAGTCAGGATGGAGTCAGTCCCTGGTGATGGGATGCATGAGTGACTTGGAGAAAAACCACAGACTATTTTTCTAGTGAGCTTATCTTGCAGAGCAAAGTCAAGGGCACATTTGTTTTTCCAGAAACCTGCAGTAGCTTCTAGAAGAAGTAGAGACCTGCAACTATGTGATGAAAAAACCCACCAAATGCTGTTTTCATCAATCTTTAAAAAAAAATAAATCATCCCATCACACAGCCCAAGACATTTGCTGTACTCTATTTACAGGACTCAGCATTTATATTATTTAACTATTTCTTCAAATATGTTTTTATCTGCTGCTTCAGCTGCCTAATGGCAGCATGTAAATCTTGTGAGCATGAGGACGAAGCAAATGAAAACCAATCACAGGACTTGGCATTCCAAAATTCCTGCTATTATAAATTTACTGCCACTGCTCCTCTAACTCTTGCTGTCAAGCACAATGAGGAGGGAACCATGTGCTTGAGCAGACCATGGCCTGGCATGACATTATTACAATCTTTATTATACTCCCCTTTTTTCCTCAGAAAAATATAAGGACTGACCTTACACTTCTTGCTCAATAGGGAACCCTGCTGAGCCCAGTAGGGTCTTTCAACTGCAGAGACCGCTGGATCCTTCCCCTCTAATTGGTTTCCTCCTTCTTGGACCTCCCCAACATAAGGAGAAAAGGCCTATATTTCATAAGTGACATGATTTTATCCACCAATTTAGAGACAAAGAAGTGCAATTTAAAGAGGGAACATTTAATGCCTGTTAATTAGAATCCCATCAAGAGCTCTCCAATTTGGCATCCTGAAAATTTACAGCCCGGTTTCACAACTCCTGCCAAGTCCAAGGGGTGGCCCTGCTCTCCCTCCTGCCAGGGAGGTCCCTGGTCCTCCTGCTCTCACCACTACTCCTGGCACTGCTGGGAGCTGGATGAGAATGGGATCCACCTGAAAACTTAACTGGGAAAGGGAGAAGTCTTTTCTAGATGAAACCACTTCCCAAGGGAGACATCACAGTGAAGCAGTAGATAGGAATGGACCTTCTCTTTGAGAACAGTACCATACATAGACTTAAGAATTTTCCTGCACTCCAGGGAAAGCTGGTGGTCCTAGGACAGCATGCTTCTAGGAATCTCATGCTCTGAAGTAAAATGAGGCAAGAGAGTTTCTGAAGTGTTGGCTTCTATCTCTAGGGGCTGTGATGGGGAGAATTTCAGGTAATTTTCCCAGGAAAATCCAAACAAGATTTTGCACAGCTGAGTGAAAACATTATAACTCAAAGTCTAGTTTGCCCTTTTGTGAACACAAAGGCTAAAACCCATGGGATGTTGGGACTCAGCAGCCAGCCCTCAGCTACCCCTGAAGGAACAGCCCTCATTTTCTGCAGCTGTCAGGCAGAGCAGATCAAGACCTTCCTTAGCCCTGAACTCACCTACATGACTCCTTCAGTCCCTGAGGCCAGGCAGGCACAGGTACACTCTAAAAACTTTTTAGATCTCGATGTCTGAGTGTGGCAGATATTTTTGGCATTCAGTTCTCTGAGGGGTTTCACAGCCAAGTCTCCAGCCTGGCCGAGAGGCTGAGGCAAGGGGGTGTTGTCTCTTGGAATCTATTTTCCTTTGACTTATCTTTCAGTCTCAGGAATTCAGGACCTTTAATCTATTTGAGATTAAAGTCCTTTACAAATCCCTTCTGGCCTTTTTTGGGAGTAAAGAAGTTACAGACACCCTACTGCACATTCCTCCTGGTGCTTTCTTCATTGTAAATGAGCAACAAGTAGCACTCTAATTGTTGTGAGCACTACAGTGAATGAGACAACTACTCTTAAAGAGCCTTATAAAAACAATTAACATATTATCAGGTGAGAGTGTTAACAGCAAAATTTAAGTTTTCACTTGTTTAGATATTCAAAGTTTGTTCCAAGTGCATGTGCCAGGGAGGAGGAGGTATGGAATTACTGAAGCTTTCCCAGTTGGCAGCCCAAGCACAGAATCTATTCATCTGCTATTTACTTATAATAAAATATATTGTTTACATCCTTGGAAAACAAGATCATAAAAATACATAGGTAGGTAGATTGGCAACAGTAAGGCCTCCCATAAAATCCACTGAAATGAGTAGAAATATTTCCATCAACTTCCCTGGGGTTTGGATTAGCTCTTCAGCACTTTTATAATAATTAATTTTTAACACTGCCCCTCTTGGATAAATCACTGCTGTGATTCACTGGTTCTTTGCTTGACACATGGAGTTAGAAACTGTGCTGCTGCTGCTGCACTTGGTAATATGACTGAAAAAGTGTGGGGTCTTTAGTATGGGCAGTGAGGAATAAGTACTGCAAGCCATATCTTAGTGTAATCTTTGCTGTCACACGTCACACCTTGCCTGCCATCAATCCATAGCAAGAAGCCAGCAATCCAACTGGCTGGTACAGGACTAGCTCGAGTTTGCTTGTAAATTGTTACCACGAAGTGAAAAAGTAGCTGAAAATAGTCAGGACTCTTGTTTCTAGTCTCAGCCTATTTTATTGTGACAATGACCAATGAGGAATCAGTTCAAGTTTCACAGCTTTATGCCTACATGTGAGGATTTTCTGTAGAAGTTGCCCAGAGAGGTTGTGGATGCCCCCCTTCCTTGGAGGTGTTTAAGGCCAGACTGGATGAGGCATTGAGCAACCTGGTCTAGTGGGAGGTGTCCCTGCCCACGGCAGGGGAGTTGGAACTAGATGAACTTTAAGGTCCCTTCCAACCCAAACCATTCTCTAATATTAATTTTGGGTTACACCAGAATCACAAGAATTTCTGCTCAGCATTACTTTTCTGGTACAGGTTTCAACTCTATTTCTGTGAGTTCTAGCTGTAACTACGCTCTCTTTCATCTGAACATCTTAATGTTCTCAAGTTTTGTATCTCAAAGGAGTAAGTACACTTTAGGATATGCCCAAACAAGCCCCAGGGATTTGTTGACATTTTATCTCCACTTTTCCCATATTTTTGGATCTGATACCTGGCTACTTCACATCTGAGCACATGTACCCATCGTGTTTTCTTTGAACCATTCCCTATATTGCACAACTGAGCTGTCCTGCCTCCTCTTGCATCACTACAATGCCACAACAGAGCTGGTCTGGAGAGACAAAGGGCTTCAGAGAGATCAGAGTCCTATCTCTGTCAGAGAGATGGGTGCAGTATGTGCAGCACTCAGATTCCAGACAGATAGTCAAGGCCAGGCTTTCAAAGATGCTGAGCTTACACACATAGTCACAACAGAAGTGGGGCAAATTTACTGATAGCCACTAACCTACGTGCTTCTTTTGCTTGCATCACCTTAATTGTCCTCCACATCTCCTGCATTTTCTCTGCCTCCCTTCAAAAGCTTTCAAGTCACATCTTTCCACCTTTTACTTCCCAAACTACTCTGCAAAAGGGAGTGTCTGATGATCCCCACCTACGTAGCTACAATTAACTGCCCCACTATTTGCCATGCCAAGAGTTATTTTGCACCAGTAGATTTTGAGCCATGTGTTGAATTAGGTCATAATTTATCTAGAGTGGTTATGCCTCCAAAACACAATACTGCTTCTAGAAACCAGGAGAGGCACTTATTTACATAGGCGTCACCTGAGAGTGACTTTGGATCCCTTCTGTAGGAAAGGAAATCCCCTGTTTTCCCACAGCTGAAGCAGATGGTCTGTTTCATAGCAGAATTCTTTTTCAAGGGTGTTCTTCCTTTTATATTTTACAACCTTTGATTGCACATCCAGAGCTTTGGCTTCCTCTCCAAGCAGCTGCCTTGCCAAGGCATTTGAATTGTGACAGTTTCTGAGCTGGAATTTCCAAGGTTTGAAACCCAGGAGCTGGGCTAAAACCATTCACCAAAAGCCTTTGTAAGAAATAAGAGACAAACATGACTTCAGGTTCTTTGGGCAGAAGAGCTATTAAGTTTGCCCAGCAAATACTCATATTGTTTGATGACTTTTAAGGGAGCACTTAACACATGATGGCTGACAAGCAACTGAGAGTCCTTTGAGAATGGCCAAAAGGTTCTCATTATGGTGTGTTGTGTCAATAGCGATCATGGATTTTATCGATCTAATGAAGAAACTACAGTCACAGTCAGAGATGTAGCAATCAATTCTTGACTGTTTCAGTGAACACTCAAAAACAGCCCTCCTCTCCCCCTCTTTTTGTTTTTTAACAAACATCCCCAGCCCCCCCACTGTTCAAACTGGGGTAATTAATTGGAAACGACCCAGTTGCCTCATTGTTAAAGGTCCAACACCCATCAAACCCAGGAAACTTCTTGAGTGTTCCCCTGCTTACCCTGTGCGCTTGTGCTGGAGGTATTACTGGGCTCTACAAAAAGTGGGTGATCACATACACTGTACCATATGTTCCCAAATACCAGCACACAGCAGCATGAATTAAGGATAGAGTTTCAGCCTTCATTATGAAGAGTCTTGCTTTTATGAGTTCAAGTCAGACCCTTAATGTTACTTTAACATAGATTTTGGTGTTTAATTATGTAATAAGATTTACTGCAGTCATCTAACAGATGTTGATTCAGGGTCAGTGTTTCTCATAAATTAGTTCTGAAAGGATTTGTTACTTCTGGGTCAGCAGATAGGTCCAGAGTGCAAAGAAAAAGGGGAAAAACAATAAACACTGAGTTGAAGGGTTTCTTGGGATTCTTTCATCAGTTACATATCCACATATTTTCATGATCTTAATTACTATAGCCACAGGAATGTTTGCTTTAACACTAAAGATGGCTCAGCCCAAAACCCTATATCCAAACATCTGCAAAGCATGGGAAAGTTCAAACTCCAGGGCTCTTTATTTTATGACCTTGGCCGTTAATTTTTCATACTAATATGACACATTTTTTCTAGGGCTCAGCAGTGGGAATTGCTGTGAACTCTTGCAGCACCCAAAAAAGTTTCATCTTCATGTGGTTGTTGTCAGACTTGGGGTATGAAGTGCAGCTAAAGGCTGGTGTTGGCTGATGTGTTGTCATCATGTATGTACACTGGAAAGGTGCACCCACCTTCCTTTGAAAATTCAGCCTTGCCATGTCTTTGGAAGCAAATCATATTGGCACATCCTACTGCTAGACCTCTCTAATACATCCTGCTGGAGATGTTATCTGTAATATAACTAAAACCACGCAACGTTATATTCATTCTTCTATAGTTGTGGTTAAAGGAGCTATTCCATATTAAATATTTTCCCCTCCCCTCTATAATTTAGGCACAGACAGATTCCTTTCATACTGAAATCATACCCTTTGCATCTTATTCTGTGAAGAAAACTTTGGAGGAAAGGAATTGTGGCATATTTAATAGTTTTGCTACCACTTAGAGGGCAGTTTTAGCTTCCCAGGTGTTTCACAAACACTGCTGAATATTCACAATATTCCATCACTTTAGGATATGAGAGATTAAGTGACCTTCCTGAGGTGATACCAGATGTTGTAACAGAGGTGCAATTCCAGCTTTGGTTATTCAGTACAGACTAAGACTGCTCAACTTATAAAACCATTTGTGAACTTAATTATCTTTCTCTTGGAAAGGTGAGGGATTTCATACCTTAATAACTCCTCTAAGATGAATCCCAGCTATTAGGAATTGCTCTAAAGGAGTTTCCCAGAAAAGCAATCACACAGAGGCAAACTACGAGCCCTGGCTCCTGGTAGAGGAGGAAGAGCCCATGGCCAGCAAAATCTGAGTCTGGGCCAGCCAAGCAGCTCTGAACCTGCTCCATGTGAGCACTTGGACACAGCCCACTTCCCAGAGCCTCCCTACACTCCATCCCCACCAGCACTGATATATGTGTGCACTATGCAGTGCTGTAAATTTAAAGAGCACTTCCCAGACTCGAGCTTGAAACTCCTCTATTTCAGGAGTAATTCCATTTAAGTCAATGGATTTACACAATGGATTTACTGCTGCCAGAAGAGAATCAGGCCTGTAGAAAGACATGCATTCTTTGCCAAGAAAATCTCAGAGCTAACTACTTGAATTGTGCAGTCGAGCTGCAGGGAGGTCAAGTGGACAGACGACAGGAAGGGGGGACATACGGGAAGTCCCCGGTTCAAACCTCAGCTCTTAAAAAGTCGTGGAGCATGACCTCTGGCGAGTCAGTTCATCCCTTATACCTCCGCTCCCCCCTTTGCCTTTGTCTGACTTGTCTATTTAATTTGGAATTTGTTCTGAGCAGGGTGCTTCATCTCATGTGCTGGGATGGGGCGCTGACACCTCGCCTCCCCCTCACTTGTGGACAGCTTCAAAAATCTTTGTTTTCTCACAACTTCAGCATCCACCAGCAGTGTCACACCAGGCCACCAGCCATCCATCAGAATGGCAGCAGAACTGTCACTGGGTGGGATAATGCACTGTCCTAACACTGGCTTGGGAGGACTCACAGAATATCAGGGATCGGAAGGAACTTCAAGAGATCATAACTAGTCCAATCCCCCTGCCAGAGCAGGAACACCTAGACTGGGTCACACAGGAATGCATCCAGATGGGTTCTGAATGTCTGCAGAAGAGACTCCACAACCTCTCTGGGCAGATGGTCACAGCTGGGAGCTGGTCTCTGCTTTCCACATTTCCTTCACAGCTCTGATCATTAGAGATGCTTTAAAATGAAACTTTCAACCCTTCAAAGCATGGCTGTGGGTCTAGGATGCATTCAGCTGGTGGCCACCAGCACGAAAAGCCTCAAGGACTGGAATTCATGTCTATTTGTGTGTGAAGTTATGTGAGTGCCTGTGTGATTTTCAGAAGCAGAGTCAGGCCAGGAACCTGCATGCCTGAAAAGCCCCATCTGTTTCTCTCCCCTCCTTCCCACAGCAGCCCGGTCGTTATCGGTGGCAAATGTCCAGAGTCACTTGTCAAGCATGAAGCTGCCAAAAATCATTAAAACACAACAGTCACCCACACCCTGTACCAGCCAGCTGTAAACCTGTTTCAAAGAGAGCCTGATAAACACGTATAGGCTTATAATAGCCCAGATAGATAAAGTCGGGCATTTCCTACGGGCTTTAATGAACCCAACAACAGCGTGAGATGCTGAATCAGATATTCTTGCCCTTTTCTGTTGTGGCAACTCAGGAGCGTGTTTGATGGAGAGGGGAAAGGGAACAAAGCAGGTGGCTAATGGGCTGTTTTTCTGTTTCAGTGGAGCATGACAGAGAGTTTCACCATCAGCGCTGCCACTACCGAGAGTTCAGGTTTGATCTCTCCAGAATCCCAGAGGGGGAAGCGGTGACGGCTGCCGAGTTCAGGATATACAAGGATTACATCCCTGAACGCTTCGATAATGAAACCTTCCAAATTAGTGTCTACCAGGTACTCCAGGAGCACCCAGGAAGGTGAGTGATGCACGAAAAAATCCTGATAAAGGCACAAGCACAGTGCTTTCCTTCAGATTTATGTCCCTTTAGAAATATCAAGGACATCAGTTCAAGTGGCTGAAGAGCTGGGTTTAGGCAGTGAAACCTGCAGATTAATTTCAATTTAATTTAATATGTGCTCAGCCACCAAGGGCAAGGGGAGATGATGCACCATAGAATCATAGAATAGTTTGGGTTGGAAGGGACCTTAAAGATCATTGAGTCCCAACCCCCCAGCCATAGGCAGGGACACCTCCCACTAGATCAGGTTGCTCAGTGCCTTGTCCAGCCTGGCCTTAAACACTCCCAGAGAGGGGACATCCACAGCATCTCTGGGCAACCTGTTCCAGTCTTTCACTACTCTCACCCTAAAGAACTTCTTTCTTATATCTAGCCTGCATCTACCCTCTTCCAATGTACATCCATTATTTCTAGCCTCTGTGTGTCCCCAGGAGTATCCCCAGCTCCTATCTCTGGGAGCATTCAGTAGCTGAGATGTCGACTCAACCCCAACCATGAGCCAGTGCAAGGAAAGATCATAAATTCAGAGTATTTCAACATTTCTGGAACATCTACCCTCTTCCTCCTGCTGCTTATGGATCCTGAGGTGGCCAAACCACATCCAAATGCTTCCTTCCTAATTGTAGCTTAATTACTAGCCTTTATTACCAAAGGCGTTCAAGATTCCCAATTAGCACAGAGAGATGACACCATGCTTTTTATATTGACTGATTGTTTTGTGTGTGCACAACTACAAGATGAGCTATTAAATCCATTCCAAGCAATTATTAATGTATGCCAAACTCCCTGACAAATCCTCCAGGGAACTTGAATAAGAACATATGTTCATTTTTCTCATCTGTTTTCAGTTCCAATTAATCAGCAATCCCAAACCATTTATCAAAGGCACTTAAGTTTCATTTGCAGACACTTCTTTTACTTACAACTCCTACCAAATGGGAGATTGCATTTATTTACATGAAAAGTCTTTACAGTCACATGCTAGTTAGTAGTTATTCTTTAGAACTATTAAATTTAGGGTAATAGTAATACAGCCCTAGTGTAGGTTTGTGAAAAGAGAAACACAAGGGATTTAAAAGGGAGAAAGTCCAAAAGGGTGAAAAAAAGCCCCAAAAAAACTGTGCAGTCTGGACTCTGGCTCTATGTTTTCACAAAAATGCAGAAATAAGTTGAAATATGACAGGAAACATTATCTACATTTTTAAATTATGGGAATTTCTACCAGCTTTGCTGTCTGGTAAAAGTATTTAACCATTGGTTTGTTTTCTTCCATGTTTGAAATTCTAATTATGTGACTTAAAAAGTCATGGTTCTCCTGGCATTTTTAATGAGGTTTGCAGGGTTTGGGGGAAACCTGTTTTTATCGAGCAACAATAATTCAAACTATACATTTCAGCCAGGCTTTCAGGAGAAGGCAATGAGCCACAAATGTGCAAAGGGCCCATTTGAGGTTCTGCTTCCCATAAGCATTTCAGGCTGTTCCATCTTATGCAGCTGCAGAGACAGAGGCCTCCCTTTGCTATAGCTCTTGAGTAGGTTATTTAGCTACAGTCCTGCAGGGATACCTTTTTGCTCTGGAAAAAAGCAGACACAAGAGATGTGCTGCCAGATGAAGAGACCATAATGAACGTGCCAGGGCATTAGGGAGTTACCAGAAACCTGTTTTTGGAGTTAGTGTCCCCCTCTCATCAGAATTTTCCTCATCAGGGAAGTTCTCCTTCGGTAGGTACTCACTGAGAATCTTACTGACACAGAGGATGATATTTATTATCTCAATTTTAAGATGCTACATCCAAAAGTTTGTTAAACCTATGTTTAGAGAGAGCTACAAGGTACCCACTGGGGATGGTTATATGTGGAGCAACATGTCCCTGCAAACTGCCTACTTCACAGATTCTTGTTCCTAAAGGAAAAAAAAATGGGTGCAAAGGGCAGGCATGTACATGAACCACCAGCTAGAAGAGGTGGAGGAGTTTTCCTAATTATACAGATATTCCAGCTACAAGATTAGATGCAATTTCTCTGCATCACATTCACCACAGGAACATTTTTTTAGATGAGTGTTGCTGTGTATTCACCCTTTGCATACATTTTGGCACAGGGAATGAGGAGTTTTGAACAGTTTGTCCTGAAAAACATACTCACATTGGCTTGGATTGACCAAAGGTAAAAATATTGTCCCTAACATTTGTCAAAATATTTGCTCTTTTTTCTGCATTTTTCCACTGACATTTTCCTCCCTGCTCTGTCACAGGCCAGTCATCCAAGCCAGTGTGTCATTGGGCAAGTGGAGAAAGAAAACAAACTCTCTCCAGTGTTGATCAAAAAACACCCATTCCCTTTGATGCTTCCTTGGCTGTTTGTCTCATCCTGAGCAAGCTGGAAAGTCAAACCCATCTGACGTTGTTAGCAACAAGAGCAAAACAAAGCCAAAACCTTCCCCCCCAAGCAGACAGGAAAACCTCTGCTTGGTCTGGCTCTGTAGATTCCTCTCCCTAGAGCATGGCAGGTACAATGGCCAACAAAAACCCCAATGGCTTTCCTTCTCCCTGTGCACTTAGGATATTAGTACAAGAGCAGTGGGATCTCCCAGGAGGCTGCTGGAATTGACTCTCAGGAGCTGAAACACCAGGTTTTCTCCTGACACCTCCTGATTAATTGCCCCAAGTCACAGGAGCTCAGCACTGGGCTCCCCAGAGGCAGCTGGAGCATCATCTGACCTTCATAACACAGTAATGCACAGCAGGAATTGGGGTGGCTTCTAGGGACACAAAACCAGCATTGGATGGAGCTGAAATGCCCAAGCTGAGGCTTTTTAGCTTTGAGGGCAAGGAGACCACTGGGTATGCTGATGGCTGGATTTTTAGTTAACCTCAGATGAGCTTCCAGTTTGGAGGGTGTGATGGGGTGTCCTCAGTTCAAATAAACCCCGAGTACGAGCAGTTCAACAATTAATGCCTCATGTTACGAGTTGAGACAGGTTGGCAGGTATCTAACCACCAACATCTCTTATCTGCAACTTGTTGTCAGTGAAAAATACAGGCAAAAATCTCTCCAGACAACCAGCTGCACCTACCATTCTGAAATCCTGCCCCTCCACAGTACTTACTGGGTGGAAACTGGAAACTCTCCTCCAGCTGCCTGCTCGGTCATAGAATTATAGAATAGTTTGGGGTGGAAGGGACCTTAAAGATCATCTAGTTACAACCCCATTGCCATAGGCAGAGACACCTCCCACTAGACCTTGTCCAGCCTGGCCTTAAACATCAACACTCAAAATGAGAGCCCAGCACTGTCCTTTGTAGCAGAGTGGATGCCAGTCTGGGTTTTGACAAACAGAAATTCTCTCTCTGTCCAAGTGAAGACATTATTGTAGGTGTTTACAGCAAACCAGACTAAATGATCAAATATTCTTTCTGGCCTCTCCAAATCTATGCACTCAGTGCAAGCTGAGCTTCACTACACGCAGGCACTGGGTGGGATTTCTAACAGGAGCTAAGCAGGTTGGACACCCGACTCCCACTGCAACTGTTAGAAACTTGTGTGTTTGCAGAGAGCACCCATGTAGTCCTGGGGCAGATTATCAGTCAGGACATCATTGTCCTCTTTATTATTATGAAGCTGCAGATAAAAAAGCAAACTGTATCCCTTCCCTCAACATCAGGGCTCCATCCTACCCATCTGTCTGCACCTCCAGCAGCTAAAATACCTCCTTTCCCAGAGTTCCATCTCCGATTTCATTGGACCCAGCACTTGCACTGTGGGGTAAATCCCAACCCCTTTGAAGTCGATGGGAGTTTTGTTACTGGGGAGAATAAAGCCAGGTACTTGACCAGCCTTTGGTAATGGAAATGTAGTTGCTGCATGTTCACTTTGTGGCCATTATGGATTTCCCAGGCTTCAAAGGCAGTGAATGATTTGAATGCTCATGTTACCAACCCTACAGAAAAATAAGATCTTGCACGATGCATTCCTGGGTCTGACTTGCAGCTGGAACGCTTTAGTTTGTGCTTCAAATTTTGCCACTTCTGTACCCAGATCAAACCTGAGCCCCTCTCCAGACCCCTTTCTCCCATTCACTGGGATCTGTTTCCATGTTGTGGGTTGAGACATGTAATTCTAGTAACTACTCAAGGCTCAGGCCCACCCAGCCTGTAAAGCAGATGTTTTCTTGGAGATTTTTTTAAGTACTAGTGTGATCATTCTAGGGGTGGTACAGCAAAGCTTTAACATTGAGCCCCATCCCCATTACACTGTCTGTGAGTACTTCCAGTATTTAGAAAAGTACTGACAATAGCTTTGGGGTTTTTTGGTGACTTATCTGAAATCAGTTGCTAACTGTACTCATCCCATATGGACACAGCAGCAAGGGAGCTTTAGCACAGAAACCCTGTGGCTCTCCAAGAGCAGAATTGCATCCATTTATCTTCAGATCGTTCCTAAAAGCCCTGCAAAACCTCTGCTGAGTGCTGAACCCCCTTAGAAGGCACAGCTTTTCACAAGCAGGAGGTATTCTGCACACCCCAGCGTGCTCTTCCTCACCATGTGCTAAGCCATGTGCTGACCAACAGGGATCCAGTGCTGAAGAGAAACAGCTGTATTTAAAGTGTCCTAGGACCAGATGACTTTTAAAGGTCCCTTCCAACTCTGTAATTCTGTGATTCTATGATTTCTCTCAGCACTGATGCACAAGAGGCTTCAAATTTGAGAAATGTGTTGCATCACTCTCTAACGAACTCCCACTGCCACTTCTAATCAGTCTTTGAAACCTGGATCTCACCCTTCTCAAACACCAAACAGGAAAGGGAACAAGACTATGAGGAGAAACACCAAACAGCATTAAGAACCTGCTGAAATTTTACATTGAATTCAATTTCTCTTAAGATTCAGTAGAATTTACACAGATGTGTTTCACTGTCAGCACAGCCAATTTTTAGACCAGTCCTTGGAAATCACCTCCAGCCAAGTGTTCTCCTGCTGTGGCCATCCATCCCTTCACCTGGGGGAGACCCCAGGCTGAGTTGGGCTGGTGGCTCTTTCCTGGGAGCATGAAGAGGATTTTTATCATCAGGGAGGGAGAGGGAAGGACAAGGAGAGGATCCCGGGCGTGCAGGGAAGGGAAGGTGTGGGAGGAGGCCTCCATCAGGTCTGTGTACAGAGGGTGTTGCAAACATGCCAGGGAGAGGCCCAGGGAGATCCTGGGGCCCTCTCAAAGTAGGAAAGTCTGAAAAATATTTTCCTAAGCTTGTCTTTGGACAGCTGCAGCCGACTTCAAGCAATGACACCAAGCAAACTGGAATCTGGATACTGCAGGTTTTTTAATCCAAACAGATGTCTTCTAACCCCAGATCTCCTCTCACCTCCCAGGATGCCCTTTCTGCCTTCTCCCACTGCCTCCTCAAACCTGGACAAGAATTGGTCCTGTCCCCCCTGTGCCAGCTCCAG
The DNA here is from genome assembly GCA_013400935.1 of Turnix velox. Classification (NCBI taxonomy): domain Eukaryota; kingdom Metazoa; phylum Chordata; class Aves; order Charadriiformes; family Turnicidae; genus Turnix; species Turnix velox. The sequence continues at coordinate 456,879 of VZTY01022534.1, read as the reverse complement.
CCTTAGGCTGCTTGTTGGTAAACTCTATCTCACACCATGTCTGTCCCCAAACAGCCCCTCCAGGGTGCTGAAGCACCTCCTTTATGAGCACAGGATGAAGGAGTTGGAGCTGTTCAGCCTGGTGAAGGCTCATGGGGGACCTAATTGTAGCTTATCAATACCTGAAGGGGACCTACAGAAAGGCTGGGGTAAGACTTTTTAATAGGGTACAGGATGGCAGGACTAAGATGCAAATTGGAAGAGGGGAGATTTAGGCTGGATAGAAGAAAGAAGGTGTCCCTGCCCATGGCAGGGGGTTTGGAACTAGATGATCTTTAATGTCCTTTCCAACCCCAACCATTCTATGATTCTGTGACAGAATATCAGTCAAGAGAATAGGATTAAGCTCCTGTCTCAGTGGCTAGGGTTCACGCACCAAGTCAGTAAGACATTTAACACATCCATGCCTGAAGTGTTTCCCACTTTAAAGTGGAAGCATTATGGTATGTAATTGCAGAGTTTCATCTCCTGTTCTCTCTTGGCATTGTAGAATTGCCAGGTCTCATATTTTGTCTGAGTTTTACTAGTCCATGTTCTTCCTCGTGTACCTACTCATCAAGGCAGGGGATTAAGAGAGATGCTGCACTTCTGAATTTTAGTTATGCTGCAAGCACCTCTGGTTACAAACCAAAGTGGATCCTAGAGGCTGAAGAAGTAACCCCAGCAAAAGGCATATATAGTGTTTCCATGAGACTTCATGGTTATTAGTCCTTTTTCTTAGAACTATCTCGTTGTAAAGTGGCAGTTCTCTTCCTTACTGTGTCCTTTTAGGATACCTTTACTTGCCTTTTCTGTATTTTGCCTCCCCTATTATTTTCTTTCAGCCCCTTTCTCTTCCACTCATCACCTGTGATTCCTTTTCTTACCCCAACTCATGCCACCAGCCCTCCACAGCCCTTCAGCAGCTTCAGCCCTTCCACCTCCAGCTGCTTTCCAGACACGATCTCACTTGCATCCTTCCTGGCCACCCTTGCTCTGCAATACTCGTTATTCACTCTTGATTCTGGAAAACACCAAGTTTACTGAGGAAATTTCGTGGACCACACAGCAGTTATATGACCTGTGGACACATTTTTGGGAGTGTTTCTAACAGGAGATGCCTCTCCTTTCTGGCACCCAGCACCAGACACTACCAAAGCAATCAGTAGACAAGTGCCAACCTCCTGACCTCATCTTATGCTCCATTGACAGCCTGATGCTCGAGAAGGCTGAGCTGAAAGCCCTGAGTTTTATCTTCTCTAAAAGCTTTGACACTCCTGCTGATGTAAGCACTTTGAACACTGAGCCATTTTGATGTGGTCTCAACAAAACATACTTGTGGTCTGGATCCAGATTTCATCATTTACGTAACTCTAATCTAGACATTACCATTTCCATGTCCCAGCTTAATTTTCTGTAGAATGAGGATCATGTGCCTGTTCCTATCTCTTGGTCTCGTAGGCGGTTCAGTACAGTTTATCACACACCCTGAAGTTCTCAAATGCAGGGCCAAGGAACCAACATGCTTTTCTTCCTCCTGGTTGCAGAGCCATCATTCACATTGCTCCAAGAATGTTCTACATCTGTGTACAGTTGGTAGATGAGGTGCCACAGGGCGATATGTGCACTACTAACCTTCTCTCTTCACACTTAGATCTTTATCTCAACCTAAACCTCAAACCTCCATTACTTAGACTTAACTAGCACTATCTCAATATGACAACTCATTAGAGAGGAGCCCTAGAGCAAATTTTAAGTCTAACAGAGTAACATTCCTTTGCCATGTTTATTGTGTCTTGTCCAACAATGATGTCCAAAGGGCTTGTTGTCTATCAGCTAGTGCTTTAACACTGCTTGCCATAAATCTTTAGAAAGTAGGGCATTTGACTTAAAGGGAGTTTTTTTCTTTTAAAAAGAACTTTGGAACAGGCTCTACAACCTCTGGAACCTCTGCTTACAACACTGGTCAGGTTTTGCATCCCCTCCCCGGCTGCTGCTGGTGGGCCAGAGTGGAAAGTGCTAATCCAGGAGTGCTTGAACTTCTTCAGAGCATCTGACATGGGGCCTTTTGGGGTCCAAATGTTCCAAGTGTGTGTGGGAAGGACATTTCCCTTCAGTAGGTTCCTTTGATCTCTCACTTCGGGCTTCCCCTCCAGGCCTATTGTTTGCACATTGCTGTAACTACAGGAAAACAAATGCATTATACAATTTCCCAGACTGACTCACCCTGGTACTTGATGCCTCATGTTGTCTGGTTACCCCGATTGCATCATGTCAGCATGGGAAGCTTAAAGGCTGGTTTTTCTGAGTAATAACACTGCAGTTGAGCAGTAGCTAAAAAACAAAAGTTATCATTATTGCTATTATCTTCAACCTGCAAACTACAAGAGAGAAAACCCAAGCAAGCCAAGTCCCTATTAACTAAACCTTGTGTGAATCATGAGTTCCAGTCAGAGGCCATGCTTAAATGATGCAGTATGTGAGTATAAAACCCTTTACTTGTGGAAACTTGGCCTCAGCCACTGGAAAGGGCCAATCCTTACTACTCCCTCGTCCCCAGCTCCTTTGGGATGCTTTTTGTTCAGTGAGTTGTAAACAGGGAAGGGCGGGAGGTGTCCGTGCAGCTGCCTCATGCAGAGTGGGAGCGGGGCCATCACTTCTTTGTGGGGATGAAACCCCAGAAAGTTTGTTCCCCAGTTAGGGTTCAAGCATCTGACATCCCTGTAAGTTGTGTCTGAGGAGGGAGGGGATTATCACCACTGTTAATCCATAGTAAATCTAGTAAATGTGTTTGTTTGGTGGCCCTGCTAGGCAGGGAGGTTGGAACTACATGATCCTTGAGGTCCCTTCCAACCCGGGTCATTCTGTGATTCTGTGATTCCCATAGGTGCATCCAGCAGAGCTGACTGAGCTTTGGTGAGCAGCTCCCAAACTAGGTCGGGGCTCTCCATCACTGCCCTGTAGCCCATTCCTGAGCCACCCTCTTTGGCTGCACAAACACCCACCCAAGCACTACTCATTAGATCCCCTGTGTGTTCATTAGCAAGAAACTGTTGGCAAGTTTAATTCTGATGTGGGACTTTTCACGAACCAGCACTTTGTTTAAAAGGAAACTTCCTTTCTCTTGCTTTCCTCCATAGCAGGAACATGCTGGGCAGAGGGAGGAATTACAATGGTTATAATCCCACGCCTGTAAAACATCTCTTGCAAGTCTCAGACCTTGCCTCCTCTTTCTGACAAGAGAAAGCCACAGCTTTCCCTCAGGCTGCCACACGCAGCACTAATTGCACCCTGGGCCGCACCAACTCTATCTACATGTTCCAGAAGGCATCTTGCTTTAGCGAAGAAACACAAAACCTTCCTCTTACACTGGGCAAGGCACTCACGTGCTCTGCAAGAACTAATTCCAGAAGTTTTAGTTTCATGGAAGCCAGCACAGAGCCAGGGGCGGTGACACCCAATAGCTCGCAGAGGAAAGCCATCATCTCTCACACGCCCTGGCCCACAAAAGGCTGAAAGGAAAGCTAGATAGTAAAAAAACATCTCAATAAAACTCCATGTCTGGTTTGAGTCAGCTGTGTGGGACAAAAGCCCCTGATTTCCTGCTATCTCCCAGGAAAAAGAATCACTAAAAGCTACAAGACAAAAGCCTCCATGCCGACAGCACTGCTCAGCCTTTGATCACTCGATGGTTTGGGCACACAAGATGCACTGTGTAAACTAATCTAAATATATATATACTTGCACTGTCAAATCAATAGTGACAAAATTAATAGGGCCTCCTTTAAGCTTTGAGGACATAATTAAAGGGTTTTCCAAGGATATTTCTTCATTCAAAAGGATATAATTACACTTAAACAAGTAATCATGTTTGTGCACTGCAAGTACAAAAGCAGCTCTTGCAGGACTTGTCTAGACACTTCCACCCCATTTCTTTGTTCTTCTTATAAAGATTTTTTTTTCATAGAGGAACTGCAACACTATCCAGTTTTGAGGGTTTTTTTTCCACTATTTTCATCCAAGTTTTATATTTCTGATAAGGGAAGATTCCTTCCTTCACAGAACTTGTGTTTTCTCACATTTTCATCTTAGGGAACTATGCCAGGAAACGTTTTGTAAATTCAGAGTGATTTCACCCTTTGCAAATGCATGAAATCCTTTTTATTTCTCATCTTTCTCATTCTCTGCTATTTGTTCTTCCACCAGAAGAATCCATCAGTGGCCTTTAAAAGAATCCAAGCAATGAAATGAAGGAAAATTGCCACCCAAAGCAAGGTGGCCCTGTGAGCATGCAGGTTATTGCCACAATCAATTATCTGTAACCTCAGCTGAACAAGTTTAAAACACAATTATGTATGGTAATGAATGCATTCCAGTGTCTCAGCTGACTCACACCCATGCTACAATTATGCATTAAAGTCGGGAAATTATGTATGGAGAAGATAATGAGTAGCACTGTCTGCCCAATTAGCACCTTTGCATATGCATACAAGCAATTTTTCAAATCTCTGCCTGGCAAGTGTGTTTTTGGGAAGTTGCCTCAGCAGCTCTAAGGTGAAATCTAACAGCAAAGTAACCCCAAACCATCTCAACTCTGCTTCAACCCATCCTCCCTTTTTTAGGGAGGGTAAAATCCCTAAATCTGAAGGTGGTCAGAGGGGAAAACTTGCCAGCCCAGCTCTGGAACAACCTGCCTTTTGCTGAAAGTCCAACCAAGGGTGCTGCTGGAAGTACATCTGTGAATCTCTGTGGTCTCCAGTGGAAAGCCCCTGTAACTGGGAATTGTGCTGCTTTTTTTCAGGGATTCAGATTTGTTCCTGCTCGACTCCAGAACCATCTGGGCAGCAGAAGAAGGGTGGCTGGTGTTTGACATCACTGCGACCAGTAATCACTGGGTGGTGAATCCCCAACACAACCTGGGCCTGCAGCTGTCAGTGGAAGGTGTTGATGGTGAGTTCTGGGCACCAGCATCAGTCACTAGGTCCCTTTTGGGTACCCAGTTCCCAGCCAGGGGAAGGCTTGAACGTTCAGTGTGCTTTCCTTTAATTAGGATTTCTCAAGTATGTTTTTCCTGAATATGTAAAAAATAATTTTTTTAAATATCCATAGTCAGGTTGAGCATGTAGTAGAAGATGCTCATCTGCAGTTACTTCAGTGCTAGCTCTAAAGACATCCCCATGAAGGTTGACTGGCAGGTTGCTCAATTCAGTCAAGGAGGAAGAATATATATATGCAGGAAGACACAACAGAGCGATGCAGAAGGCTAGTGTACTTGACACAATAGACCTTCCACATTCAAAAACCATCTAAATTTAATTTTGTGGCAGTAGAAATGACTAATAACGTGATGTTGGTCTGTACTCCAAAGTCTGCAGCATGCTTATGGTACAAACCTGTGAGATTTGGGAATGGGTGGGAAGACCTGGCTCTGAAACATCTCCAGAAAGGGTGTGTTTAGAATCAGGCAGAGGAATTTTTCTAACCAGGTCATAACTAAAAAGCCATGCTGCATTAAGTTAAGATTTGTGATGTTCACTTGGAGATTTTTGCAGAGAAAGCGAAGTATCCTGGATCTTCTAGAGGGTTCTCAGGACCTGGGACCATCTGGAGCTGCCTGGTTGCCCCACAGGAGAGGTTAAGGGAAACCCAGACCAAGACTATTACAGATATTCTGAATACAGTTACCTAAGGACATACTTTCATTCTCCAGATATGCATCTATGATATCACTTGCTATTGGTTTTTATGCAACACTCTGAATGTTTCCAGTAAGACTATCTTACATAAAGGATGTGCAAAGTAGATTTGAAACAGGCATCCTGAGGAGAGACATTTACAGGAAAGAGAGATTTTACTTCTGAGAGACAAAAGTGCACAGGGTGGGTTTTAAGCAGCCCTTTCTGAATGGCCAGTGACTGCAGAAACTCAAACACAGGCATAAAACAGGAGCTTTGCTATGGAAGGTCTTAGTCCCCACCCCAATGACAGATAGCTTTTGCCATCTTTACATAAAGATTCACATTCAGCCTGATTTACAAATGAATCTTAACTCTAAAGCTACACCAGAAGGCGAGATAACAGCCAAGACAAGCTAAACCCGTTTTCGAGCACTTGTCCTTGGTTTTAGTTTCCAGTTCGCCTCCTAAAGGAAACATTTGGAAATACAGGAACAAGTCTGCAACCATGGCACATTGGTTCAGATGTGAACATAAAAAAGCACTTAGAAAAAACACCAAGACTCAGCCCCAAGTCCATGGAGAAGCAATAGCAGTAGGCTTAGCCTCTCTAAATACTGCAGATGCCATGGCATCACACTCACTCTTGTGCTAATAAAGTCTTCTTATCACTCCATCCTCCCCCATCCTCACCTGGCAATACCACAGCAAATCTCATTTTTCAGCATTAAGGAGGAGGGCAGCTCATTTCTGAACGTGTTACAGATTCCAATGGAGATTTTGCAGTATCCTGCATCTAAAGAAATGCCTGGAACCTTGCCCACCCAGTAACTGCCCTGCTGGAGCCATCAGGAGTGGATCTTTAAAAGAACGCAGCCAGATCCACCCCTCAGAGAGCTTTCAAAGACAGAAATTCTTACACTGATTGATAAGTACATTCTTATCTGTTGTTCAGCTTAATAAAAATTAGGAATCTGGTTTCTTTATACACTCCCAAAAGATCTACTGAGCCTGTAAAGGGTTGTCAACCTACACAAAGTGGCTGCTCTCTCAACTAGATTAACAAAATCCTTCAATCAACCTGTCATTAAAGTTAGAAATGCCAACTGCAGTGTTGATCACTGGAGATGATTTTCTGCCTGTTTTCTGTGACCCAGTCTCCCAAGAACACACCTCTGTACTCACAGTTCTCTACCATACACCTGAATTTCTCTTTCTATTTTGAAAGGCAAGGACATATTCTTCCTGCTCCCCAAGTCTAATTTTGGATGTAGACCAACTGTGTGCTGCTTTTACACCTGGGCTTCAGATGAGAATCATGTGCTGCAAACACAGCACAATTTTGCCATAACACTGTATGCTTGAGTGACCCTCAATGCTCTAATTGAATCAAAAAACATACAAAAATAAATCTTTTCTTTTTATCTGTCATTACAAACAGAGGTCTCTAACCATGCAGCCAACAGTCTATTTAAAAAAAAATCTGACATCATGAGCACGGCACAGAAGAAATTATACAAAAGAAATTAACAGAACTGATCTTTGTCTTTCCTTTATGAACTTGCCAAATAAGTCTATCAACATGTAAACTAGGGTGGAATTAAAGGGTATTTGTTTACTATTAAAAAATGAGGATGAGCTCAAGCAGCAAAAGGAACACTCCAGTGACTCCACAGCCTTCAGCACCACACCAGCACAGACCATTTTTCCACTGGCACCATTCAGGTCTTTAACATGTTAATGTTGGTGTAGAATAAAGAATTCCTGGGTCAAGTGCTACTTATTGCTGCACTGACAAACCCATTGGACATGTATCAGTGTGAAGTTGGGTCCTCTCACTGCACATTTCTGACTTTCTCTCTAGACAGATAGCAGACATGAAATAATTTCCAATAGACAGACCACAAGCCATAGATGTCTTTGCTAGTTTAAACAGCTTTGGGAAACAGAAAGACTTCTTTGGCAGGACAGGAGAAGCTTTAGGAGAACTGCTCAGCGAGCTCCAGCTCCTGCAGCTGAGCTTGTTTTCAGGAAATAAGGCTTCAATCTGGCAAAGCCTAAGCACAAGTGGAATTACTTATATATTTACTACTTGCTTAAGCACTTTCTGGGCTCAGCATCAGATGTTTAGAATGAAAACTGTTTGGATGAGTTTCTGGAAAGGAGCTTAAGCAGAAGGTGAAGGAGCTGTTGATGTGTGTCCATATATAAATCTATGTACATAAGATTATTGTACTTGCTTTACTTGACAAAGCGTTTCTGGTACCCTTTCTGAGGTTAGCTTTGCTTTATGATCTTCTTTGTGAGGCTTTGTCCCTCTGCTCTGCAGTTGGTGAGCCATAGGACCTGTCCTGCTGCAGCACTTCCATTGAAACACCCCTTCAGCCCATCTCCACCCCAAACCCTGTGTGCTGCAGCTGGGACTCACTGAGCTACACACTTTCAGAGAAAGAGTGGACTCCAGCATAGCTCAATTCCTTTCTTAGCCTCAAGCTTTGACCACAGCCCCCTCTTTTTGAATTATTTACAGATTTGAAGTTCCCAGCTTCCTATCACATGGCAGTCAGATAATAGTAAGGCAAGGACAAATGCTAAATTTCCCACTGCCACACTCCCCTTTTTATTTATAATTGACTTAATTCTGCAGAGAACCCACCTAATCATCTTTTACCAAAAATCAAATTACTTCAAAAACCCAGGATGAAGGAAGCATGATCAGTAATTAATAGCTTTGTGACAAATTTAGAGGGTAGAACAGTGTTGAGATAGAGCAATAAGAGAAAAAAAAAGTCTCTAAACATCTGAACAATTTATTTTTCTCAGCTCCAGTATATCTGGAGCTCTGTCAGCATTTCATACGAGGCATTTTTATTTTAAGTTAATAACCTTCCAGTGGGAATTTAGTGTTCCTATGGGCTGAGTTTTATGGTTTCTTTTATAGGATCACTTCAAATTATAGGTTGGTGAACTTAAAGAAACCCCTCTCAAGAATGCAGGAAAAGTTAATGCTAAGCGGATTTAAGGTAAAATAATTATATGTAGGGCTATTTTATGTAACTTTTACATGCAGATATAAAACAAAGTCAGCTGGGCTGAGCTGCTCTTGTCAGAAGCAGCTTTGCCAATTAAGTCCAGGTCCTCGGTGGATCAACACAGACATGGCTAAGGATCACCCTTCTTATCCTCACCCATCTGCTGAACATGATGAGTTGCTGCCATCCCCCTAATCAGTCCATTCTGTCCTTAAGGGCAAAGCATCAACCCCAAAGTGGCAGGGCTCATTGGAAGGCACGGCCCACAGAACAAGCAGCCCTTCACTGTCGCCTTCTTCAAAGCCACCGAGGTCCATCTCCGCAGCATTCGCTCCACAGGAGGGAAGCAGAGGAGCCAGAACAGATCAAAACCACCAAAGAACCAGGAGGCTTTCCGGGTGTCCAACATTGCAGGTACAGCCTTGAGTTGTTGGGGTTTTATTTCTCGGTGTGGGATAAAGTTCTGCTGGGTTTGATAATGGGTGAGAATGATTTTTGTCACACTCAGCCACTCCGTTGTGTCTCTTCAGTCTACCACCAATGTTCCATTGCTAGTTTGAAATTACTCAGGATTAGGGATAATTTTAAAAAAATAAAACCTGGTCTAGTGGGAGGTGTAATGGATGCAAATTGGAAGAGGGTAGGTTTAGACTGGAGATAGAAAGAGAAGATAAGAAAGTAGTTCTTTACTGGGAGGGTGGTGAGACATTGGAACAGTTTGCCCAGAGAGGTTGTGGATATCCCCTCCCTGGAGGTGTTTAAGGCCAGGATGGATGAGGCACTGAGCAACCTGGTCTAGTGGGAGGTGTCCCCACCCATGGAAGAGGGGTTGGAACTAGATGATTCTTTAAGGTCCCTTCCAACCCAAACCATTCTATGATTCTTTGAAACAACGTTGAACTGAGGCACTTCTTAATCCTGCATAAAAAAAAGCAATCTAACTAGAAAAATCTCCTTTTCTTCCATATATTACACATCACTGGATCTGAAGGAAAATTGTGTACATTTTCACAGTTTGTGATTTTTAATTTTAGCCCCCAGAAGTGTTTAGTAGTCCCAGAAGTTCTGCAAGGAAGAGGAAAAGCCATTTGTTGCCGAGGATAACCGCAGCTATTCTGGGGGGAGCTGTGCTTCCTAATATGGAAGAAAATTCCATCGGGCATTTGAAATAGAAACGTGGTTTAATTACGAGATACCTCAGAATAATGGGCCCTTGGTGACCTTCCCAGCAGGAACCACAATGTGGGGCCAGCTCTGCTGAGGGCAGCAGCAAATTCCAGCTCCACTTTGGTGCCTCACTCAATGGAAGGAGAGCTTGCAAGAGGTGGAAGGAAAAGGACAACGTAGGGCACCACCTCCTCTTACATGACTCAACTTCACCTTGGGTTGCTGCAGGACCACAGAACTCTTTCCCCTTAGACTCATTGCAGCTTCCCTGTATTTATTTGGGTTATTTTGCTAGAGGTAATCATAGAATGGTTTGGGTTGGAAGGAACCTTAAAGGTCATCTAGTTCCAACCACTCTTCATGGGCAGGGACACCTCCCACTAGAACAGATTGCTCAATGCCTCATCCAGCCTGGGGGCCTTCCCTTCCAGGGAAGGGGCATCCACAACCTCTCTGGGCAGCCCATTCCAGTGTCTCACCACCCTCACAGTAAAGAACCTCTTTCTTCTCTCCAGCCTAAATCTCCCCTATTCCAATTTGCACCCATTACTCCTAGTCCTGCCATCCCGTTTTCTGCAGCCCTAGTGATAGATTTGGCTTCTCTCACCTGCCCACATACGTGTGTTTCTCTATGTCTCACTTGAATCCTAGAGTTTCTTAAAATGTTTTCCTGTGGCTTATATTTTCAAGCTCTGGGTTTGGGGGTCCCCAAGCATGTTCTGAAGTTCAAGTGAGCATTTTTCTGGTCTACTTCATACATCAATTTCACCTTTATAGGTAGTGGACAACGGAATTTCTTATTTCTGTTAGAAAAGTCTCTGTAACCAGCATCCTGCTTCCAGCATGGGAAACCCATGTTGAACTAGTTTCCATCAAAAAGCATTGGAAAAATATTTTCCACTGTACTTCTGCTTGGCTCTCCAGCTCAGGTTGTACATCCAGTAAGAAATCTATTTTCCCAGGCCTTTTTTGGATTTGTTTAAAGGCTAGAGGGGCTTTTTGTATGTATTCAACCCAACCTCTATTTTATGGCTAAAACTGATGGCATCCCATCCTGACCTGCCTGCTCTCCCCCATGCAGAGAACAGCAGCAGTGACCAGCGACAAGCCTGCAAGAAGCACGAGCTCTACGTCAGCTTCAGGGACCTGGGGTGGCAGGTAAGGGCTATACACATCACTTCCTGAGTTGCAGTAGCCAAAAAAGCTAAGAACTGGATATTTTTTTATACCCCTGGGGCAAAAAAACTTTGTATATTGCCTTTGGCATGCTGAAGAAGTGCTTCTGCAAAGTTAGGGTATGCAAATATTTATGGTGAGACTGGCCACAAACTCAGCACTCGGGTCCTTCTGAGAAACTGTGGCAGCACTGAACATACACAGCTCACTGTTTTCATCACTTCTTTCAGAGCTGGTTAAAGAAATTTTTAATTGTTCAAGTTTGTACCTGAATTTTGGGTATGGGTGAAGTGATCCTTGTGTACAGCCAGAAGGATGCTGCTGGATGGATAAACTAAACCCAGCTACATCATGGGCATGGTGGCAAAGTGAGAAACATCCCTCTGTGAGGAGCAGCCACTTGGAAGATGCATAAGATAACAATGAGTACCAGATTTTTATTTTGCAGGCTACTGGGATTCAGTGTAGATGTAGGAATTGTTAGATTTATGTGCTGTCCTAATTTGTTTTGTTGTACTATATGTCTGTTTTTCTCCCCAAACTTAACATCTTCAATTCACCCAAGGACTGGATCATCGCTCCGGAGGGCTACGCTGCCTATTACTGTGAAGGAGAATGTGCTTTCCCCTTGAACTCATACATGAATGCTACAAACCATGCCATTGTACAGACACTGGTAGGTGCACCATAGCTCCCAGTACCAAGTTATTCCCATTAGGTGCTACTCAGTAATGAGTTTTTACCAAAATGATGTCTCTAAAAAGAGAAGAAAGGTCTGCATTAGCTCATTAAGATGCCTGCAGCATCTGGCAAAACATGTCTGGCCAAGTGGCCTGAATTAATAGTTGGCTAAGAATCACCCTGCCTTCGCTGCGAGCGGGGACACGCTCTCTGGAGTTTCAAAGGGTCCATGATAGACATCTTAATGGTGGTACAGTCCCACCACGTGGGAAGGGAAGAGCAAGAAGTGAGACCCCCTGTCAACATCTTTTTGAAAAAAGTTCATGGACCCACTGTAGGCTCCTGCCCAAAGCAGATTTGGGGGTAGAGAAAGGGGTCAGGGAATCTCAAAGTGACACAGCCCAGCTGCTCTGTGGGTGTATTTATGTTATGAAATTGTGCAGAGATGTCCAGATGGGAGCCTTAAGCTGCCATGTCCTCATGACACAGTGCTCAGAGGGACTTTTAGTTGGGGACCACCCAGCCCCAGTGGTGTCACCAAAGCCTATGCACCCCAGCTCTTGGCATGGGCCAGCAGACATACTGGTACCCAGTACTCCAGCTGACCTGCCTGGACATCCTCCTCTGTACAGCTCAGGTCTAGCTCAACAGCCCCAGCACCCCTGCACTCATGGGCAGGGCATGAGAAAGCACACAACACTTCTTCTGCATCCCACTCCTGGGCACATCTAAAGACAACAGTGCAAAAAGCACAAAGGAAACTAGAAGCATCCACATTTCCAAGCAAAGAAATATCTGTATGTTTTTCTGTTGATAGATAGCTTTTTATTTGATTTCCCCCCACCCCTCTTCTCAGAGGTGCCTCAGAGAGGACTTGGAGCCTTTGGTCTCATCTGGGTCTCAGTGCTGACAGCCACAGGGCTGGTGGGATTTCTCACGAAACCTCATCCTGCAGATTTTTATCTTAACTGGTACACTTCTGCAGAACACTGACTGCTCTGACAAATAGGGCTTTTTCTAATGAAAACCTGCCTCCCTGAAAGATTTCCAAGGAGATCTGCCTTGGGTGCGTGCGTCAGCCTCCACATGCAGGGGACATCTCAAGACATTTGTACACAAAGCCAGGTGTTCAAAAGATGTCTGAGTGAGTTCATGGGACACACAAAAGGTTGCCTGGGAAAGAAAAATACAGGGTAGGAAAGGGGAAGAGTAAATCTTAACACGCCTCTACTTTCATTCCCCAGGTTCACTTTATAAACCCAGAGACTGTGCCGAAACCCTGCTGTGCTCCTACGCAACTCAATGCCATCTCAGTGCTCTATTTTGATGACAGCTCCAATGTTATCTTAAAAAAATACAGGAACATGGTGGTACGAGCATGTGGCTGTCATTAGGTTGGTAGGAAAGACAAAAAAAGTTATTTGTGAAGAGTGCTTTTGTATGGATGTGTGGGGGAGGGGAAAAGGTTAGCACTCCAGCAGTGGGTTTTAAAAAAAACTATCCCAAATGGTTTTTAGGGCTTCTGAAAGTTCAGACAATGGAACAGTTTTCTGGATTTTAAGTGGCATTTGAACACATTTTGTTTTAGTTTATTACAGACAATGAGCTTGTAAACTGAAACAAGCCAGAGAAACCATGTAAAACCAAATCTGCCAACAGAATTGGCTCCCATGACACATACTTTTGCAAATGAGTCTCTCTGAAGATTGCAAACTCACTGGTGTTGATCAGGAGTTAAAAAACAATAATCTACCCACGAGGGGAATGTGCTTTTACAAATAAGCATGTGTAGTTCCTGTAATACAGTTTGCAATAAAAGAAGTAAACAAAATATACCTGGAGTGAACAGGTATTTTGTTAGAGGGCTATTACCTCCATCCCTCTCTTTGCTTCAATTTCATAAGCAAAAGATCAATCAGCAGGCAACTTCCAGTTTTAAATTCTAGTAGCAAAAGCTGTATCTGGGTTGATGCAAGTTCAAAAGAAGATTAGTCGAAGAAAAAATAAAGTAGTATCTAATTGGCAAGCAACAAACTGAAGAAAATACTTCCAAAGAGCAAGTTTTGGGTATACTTTTTTGCCTACAGGGAAAAAACCCTCAACTTCCTCTAGCAACCAGAAAGAATTTGAATTTGCTATGAACTCAAACCAAAGCAGCAGAATGCTAAGAAGCAGAGATTCAGCCTAACATCTAGCTGGGTATCCCAAGCAGCTACAGAGTTGTGAAAGTCTTCTAAAGATCCTGCTCCTGTTTGGAAAATCTCCACTGATAGAAAAAGTTCCAAAGCTTCTGCAGAATCACGGAGGACATGCTGTAAGCTGTGCCATGCAAATTCAGCTAGAAACAAGCAAGGAAGCTTTGCTTCACAGAGTCAATCTCTACAACCAAATCCCTGCTCTATTATTGGCTTCATTTTTATTTAACTTACAAAAAAATTACTCCCTTCAAGAGCCACAGCAACAAGTGGGAACCAGGAGCAAGAAAACGTGCCCTGAAGGCTTTTCTTTATCCTTATTTTAAAGTCCCAGGTTACACAAACATCAGGCTTGTGTAATTAAAACTCAATTAAAGTCGTTGTGAATAAGAATACAAAGCAGCAGCAACTGATCACAAACTGCTCCTGCTCTTTGGCATACCTGGATGATTACAAAAGCAGGATTGGCAGAAGTTTCATCTAAGAGATAAAAGAGAAAATCCTGCCCAGTAAGACACCAGGTCCTTGGCACACCCAACTCAGAATCTTCAAACACCTAAACCTCCCATAGATGGGTGCAGAACATGACAGATCCCTGGAGATGGACAGCAAGCAGACAGGGTGATGCAGCCACAGCAGGAACTTGGCTCCATGTCTTGCCTTAGAGGAGAGTTAAAGAAAGAAGATGTATGAATGCAACCACCCAATTCTGGACATCAGTCACTGCTCTTTTTCCTTCAAGTCCCAGATCAAATCCAGACCAACTTTGCTTTAGAATGAATAAGCAAAGGAAGGAAAAATAAATTATTGCTGTCTATGAAATAAGTGGAAAAGTTGCTTCTGATGGTCTAATTCTAATCTCATTTAAATCAATTGGTGTTTTCCCAGAAGGAGGATTAGGCTCATGGGAAAGTGGCATGACACTGAAAGGTGCTGGACCAGAGTCAGTGTGCCTGGCTTCCAACCCAAACACCCACAGGATCAACCTGGTCATGGCACTTTCTGCTCCACCAGCACAACCCCAGCAAGCTTCCCATCTGCCCCATGGTGAGACTTAGGCCAACAGCTACAGAGCCAAACATCAGGACAACACCTGAGACTAAAAATCCATCTCTCCCTGGAGCCTGTAGAGACCATCTACAATAAACAGCCAAAAAACAGTTCTCACTACAGCTCTGATCTGAGTGAGGCACTGAAACCACACAGGTTGGAAGCATCTTTTGATACTGCATACATACAGTGCTCCTGTGGACCTCCTGAAAGATGCAAAGGTGCTGCCTAGAAAGTTAAGTACCTAAACTTCTACTATTTAGTAATCAAGAATTAGTTTTTCTTGTGGGTGTTTCAGTGTCAGTGGTCACTGCGTTGGTGTATTGCATTTTTAACTTGGACCACACTATCTTGCTGTATAGGATTCATATATTAAATATTATGTGGGGGTTGTTTCTGTTTTGTTTTAGTTTGGGGGTTATTTTTTTTTTTTAGACATACTAACAGGATTTCTGTTGCTAGGCTCAACATCAGCTTCACTGTTTGTACATTTTTATGTAAATAGTTGTCACAAGCGGAAGAAGAATTATTTATTTCCATCTCCGAATTCCTTTTCAATCGCATCCAGGAAAAATGATTCTCAGTTCCTAAACACATTTGTTTCCTTATTTAAGAAGATATATTTATTAACAGTTGGCAAAAAAATGCATACACATTTCTGGTTCTTCTCATAGAGCAGCTGTCAGAAGCCTTTTGTACAAACTAGTAAAATAAATCAGTGCAACTTTACAAAATGATATCCCAACAACACCGTGTATCTGAGTGGTTATTTCTCCCTGTGTTCAAAGAACCTTTTTGGCTGGGCAGGATTTCATCTCAAGCCTCTGTTTTCCTGTAGATCAACCTCTATGCAGAGGCAAAATCAGCACATGTCCCTATTTAGTGTGACTCCTTCAGTCCAAATACAACAGAGAAGGAAGAACAGGAGAAAAAAATATGAATATGTTTTGGAGAGAGCACCGCAAAGCTCCGTGATTGAATTATAGCCCAGCTGTCAGCAGCTGTTGCAAAGAAGCAGGGGGTAAATTAGTTCTGTTTACTGCTAACATAGTTCAGAGATTTAGTCATCCCAATAAAATTATAGAGGCACAAGAAAGGCAAGAAAGAAAAAAAAGAAGGAACTCCAAAGAAATATCCGCCAAGAAACTGACATTTTCTAATTTAGATTGTTTTAGCATATTTCAGAGATGCTGCTGGCATGAGGTTTCCTACTGTGGATACTGCACCACATTGCTATGGAGGCAGCTGAAAAAAAATACCCAAATCCCAGTGTTATGATTGTAACTCCAGGGCATAACAGCAATTTTGGGGTTCTTGTTTACTTTGAACTGTGAGCAGTTTCTGTAGATTCACAAACCATCAGCATTTAGCAGTTAAACTATCAGCTTGCACAAGCTATTACAGATTCATAAGTAAATTTGCTTCATGCACTGATGTGAAGTCCAGCAGAGCATCAGCAGGAAATCTTTACTGGCCTAAACTGATGCCCATGTGGCTTTTGTATGCAATTCTAGGAGGATGCTGTGATGTTTCTCAGTATGGTTCCCATTCCCTGCATTTAAACCCAGTCTAAGTCAGAGGTGGTTCCAGCAATGTGAAGAGGAAGATGGGAAAGAAAAGTAACTCTGTTTTACAGTGCCAGCCTCACAGCCAACAGAAGCCTTTAACTCAGACTTCAACACATCTAAGCCTTAGATCATGGAATAGCAGCTGGTTTCCAGCTCTGCCACAAACACACACAACTTTCTGGATGTGTTCCATAGAGCTTTCCCAGCCTGGGAGCCAAATCTCCCTTCCCAAGCTGGTTGGGGCTCCCATAGTCCACAGTGGCTTTGTCTCCTCATCTGCTCTTCTAGAAGAGAAGCTCTTGACATGGACACATAGGCTGCCATGGACCAGCAAGGCCATAAAACTAGTGAACAAGCTTCAAACCAACAAGATTTATGCGAGTAATGACACTTTAAAGCACATTTAAAACATTTTATAGATCAGTTATTTTAACATCCTTTCAGGCCAAACTCTGAGGATGTTGTGTTTGCTTAATTGAGCTGGTTCAGATCTGTTCCAGTTCTGACAATAGGATCCTTTTGTCCCTGTGCAGGGAAACTGCCTCCATTGCTGCCAACGTTCATATAATAAAAGATAATGATTCAAACAAGACTTAGTGAATGTGAAGATTTCTGGGGTTTATGGACATGTCAGCTGGAAAGCCAAATCCAGAGAGGGAGAGGAGAGCTTGCCCAAACGTTGCCAAGGGCCACAGGGTTTCCTCTGCTGCTCCTTTCAGCTCTGCCTACAGTGGGAACCAACAATTTCTGGACAAGCAACACCAGAAAGACTCATCTTCTGAGTTGAGAATTGCACGTTTTCATCTTAATACTCAGCACTCCGACTTCCACTGCTACCACAAACACATTACTCTGTATTCAGCCCTTCCTTTGGAGAGAAATTCTGCCCAATTAAGCTAAAAAGGAGCCTGTTTGAAGTTTTTATTTATCAGGTAATGATTGACAAGACCTTGAGGCAAAAACTAGGAGCGCTTTATACTACAGTCATTCATTAACTCAAGTACAAAAGCAACACAAATGGGTTATTACAGCCACTTTGAGTTACTCTATTTTGAAAAAAGATATCTATTCTGTTTTTCTGCTAAATGCAGTAGAAACTGTATTCCTAAACCAACAGCTAAGAAGCTTTGGACAGCAGACACTTCATGCACTGATTCCTTTCTTGCGTGCACTCTGGTTTCCCTAATGTCTGCTGACTGACTGGGCAGTAGGAACAGACTTTATAAGATTCTGAGAATTATTTTGATATGATGAGCTTTGCCACTTTGGGACAAACTTTCTCTTTTCTCTAATTAATAGAATCCTGTTGTCTTTATTTATGGAATTAATTCAAACAAAGTCTTTAGAGAGCTTGAGCTTGGTCTTATATTTAAAAGGAAAATGGGACAAGTCATAGATACATCAACACCACTTTCCCCCCCCATCAGGGAAAAGTAGTGGGGAAACTTGGGGAGAAAAAGGGGGCTACAGCCTTAGTCCCATAAACCCTTTGGAAGGTCACTTTGCACTTGACTAATTTTTGGAGGCATGGTTAAACCTCTAACCATTTGCCACATAAAGCTTGATGTGGGGCTGCTTAAATTAACTTCACCCTAAAAGAATTGTCTTCCTTGTCTGCAATAAAACTCAATCCCAGGCCAGTAGCAGTAATTTGGGGAGGGGAGTATTTGTTTCTGGAATGGGGAGGGGGCTGTATTCACTGTAACATCTACAGGTTTGCTTGTAATTAAAAACATGCACTCTTTTCCAAGTGGAAAGGTGAAGTGACTCCCAAGTTCACAGCTCCGTGCTGCTGATAACTCTGGGCTAATGGTTTTATTTTCAGTAGCTCTTAAGAAATCAAAAATAAAAGAGGGGGATGCCAGGACCTCAGCAGACCTGCTGTGCTTTAGCATGTCAGCACCTACACCCAAAGCTCAGAACTTCATGTACAGGCTAAACTTCCAAAGCAGCACACATTTGGGATGTTACTGTGCTTGTGGGGTACAAGAAGCCCTACAAGGGGGGAACTCATAGCAGATTATCAGTACCTGAAGAGGAACTACAGAAAGGCTGGGGTAGGACTTTTCAGTGCATTTAATAGGATGGCAGGACTAGGAGTAATGGATGCAAATTGGAAGAGGGGACATTTGGGCTGGAGAGAAGAAAGAAGGTATTTCCTGTGAGGGTGGTGGGACACTAGAACAGGTTGCCCAGGGGGGTTGTGGATGTCCCCTCCCTGGAGGTGTTCAAGGCCAGGCTGGATGAGGCATTGAACAACTTGGTTAATAGGAGGTGTCCCTACCCATAGAAGAGGGGTCGGAACTAGATGATCTTTAAGGTCCCTTCCAACCCAAACCATTCTATGATTCTAAGCATTAAGAGCCTTTGGACCTGGCTCCTCAGCTTCCCCTCCCTTGCAGTGATCTCCCTGCTAAGGACTAGAGCAGGCAACAGCCCTAGCAGTGGTCAGACACTTATGGTGACACCAGCAAGGTGACCTTTGGCTTGGCTAATAAAGGCAAACTGTTGCCAACTCCTGGATTTATTCCCATGTTATTTGTTGCTGTTCCATCAGGTGCTTCCTATAAAATATGTGGAAGCAGAGACATTTGGTGTCTGGATTCGGTTATGGAGGGTCAGAGCTCAAAGATATCATTTCTCAGGTCCAAACCATTCAAGCCATTTTGCTGGGAGTTTATAACAAGCTGTAGACAAGAGCAAAGAGGTCGATAGCTCTACATCTCTCTGCAGATGTACTAGACTGCTTCATTAAAAAGAAATTACAATCTTTGGGCAATTACTTAATGAGAATTAATTAATTCCTCATTTTAGCTTCTACCTTTGACTATATACTAAGCATACAAGAAAGGAACACAAGCCAAGCTACTCAGATGATCCCAAACTGACATACAAAGAGCTTTGCTTCTGATCTGCTTATTATGACTGATCTGCTACTGCTGACCTATATTTGACTCCTGAAGAAACTCTCTCAAATCCAGTGAATTGAATTGTTCTTCCTTGACAGGGAATCACCTGGCTGGACAGCAGTTCTAAAACTTAGTTAATTACTCCAAGGATACATTTCATGAAAGCTCAGGGCCAAGTTGTGGAGTGGGCAGCAAGAAGAAGTAGAGCCAGGCATTTACAAGAAGCAAACGTGCAGCTACTCACTTTGTAACTATACATCTGGGTGTTGAAATCCATCTTGGAGGTTTCCCCTGGAAACCTGCCCAGTGGTTCTGGGGAGAAGGAATGTGACACTCAGAGGTTGGGCCACCATCAACTTGGAGCAACTGTAAAGAAGGGATTTTTTCCTCACAGCAAGGCAGATGACTTTTTTCCTTTCTTTTCTAAATTGGAGAAATGCTCAAGTGATTCCAAGTTCAGCCCATCAGTTGTTTTGGTTTCACATGACTACTGAGAAATCAACTGGAAAAGCTGGTGCAGTTACATACACACATACCATGCACAGAACATGAACTATAAACACTGGCAGGGAGTCTAGTGTAAGAAGTTGCAGTTAACATCATGTCAAAATAGCTCTTGGAACCCCCATTTCCAGAGATTTATCTTGCAGGAGGTGGGGAGGGAATAAATTTGATTTTGCTGGAACGCTGCCTACAGCTTCTCAGCCATAAAGCCTTTACTTATGGTGTTAGACAGCACAAAGGATTCAATTTGTTATGAATTTCAGTGGATCGTGTAACTGTTTACTTCCAGTTATTTTTCTTTTTAAGTTTGTATTTTTGGTCTGCAGGAAAAAACAAAGCTCTTCATACTCCATACTAGTGGGGAAACACTTAAACCACATTTGATTGGGACCACACTGTACTGTCACCAAGTCCTGCAATTTCTTCCATGGGGTCCAAAAGGAAGAAACAAAACAAGTAAAAGACTTGCATGAGTTTGGTGCTCTTGGGGATGAAGTCTAGGATGTAGGCTGAGATAACCCCCATCCCAACCTTCACCACTTCAGTCTTGCAATGATTTCAACCCACGAATGGCAGCCAGGTCCCTCCAAGAGCTGCTGGAAGCACTTTTGCTCAGAAGAAATTGAGCCAGCGTGATAGGAGTAGGTGGACAAGCGTAACCAAGTCAGCTTTGAGACATTTCCTGCTTCTAGTAGCAGCTGAGAACAAGATGCTCAATAAAAAAAGAAATAGCACAACCAGAGAGACGTGTGTCTTCAGTGACACGCCACGCTCTGCAGTCTGACTCCCCTGCAGCAGCAAATGTGGAGCTGCAATAACAATCCTACAAGTTATCACTTACAGAACACTCTCTTCAAAACATTTTGTTGGTACTGGTTAAAAAGGAAGAAGATTACATTTTGCATTCTTTTATTTCATGTTTCTCATCTGGCTCAAGAACAAGTCTTGGGAAACCTGTTGTTCGGGCAAGAGGTTGCAGTCTTGAGTTAAAAGAGAATGAAGCTCCTTCCTGGGAGATGTGGGAGACTGACAGCAAATTAAGCCTGCAGGTCAGATATTATGTTCTCCAGATGGGAGTGACAGTCTTTGAGGAAGCAGATCTGGTTTTCTGCTGCTGCACCTCTCAGAAAATGAAAAAGAAAAACATCTCTGCCAACACTGCGGGAGTTGCTTTTCCTTCATTTCCAGACCATGTGTCAGACACTGATGTGTCCTCCTTCCCTTTATGAAAAAAGGTAAGAGGCCAGGGAATTATCAAGTCCATAAGTCACCTATCTCCTTTTGAAAGATGTTCAGCAAATGGAGAGCTGGAACAGATCATGAGGATTGTCATCATCCAGGTCAGTCCCTGGCAGGCCAACTAAGCACAGGATCCACACTCAGAACATCTTCCTTCTGCTGGGACACTGGAACAAATTAAAAATCTTTTTGCAGACTACAAAGAACTGTGTAAGCCACAGGCTTTCAAGAAGAGACCCAAGATGGTGATGTCCCTACTGTGGGGGACTTTAAAGACATGAGGACAGCACCTGCAGCTAGTGGACCCTCCCTTTATTCTGAAGGCAACTGTTTTTTCGATTAGATATGACTTATTAGCAGAGTTGGCATTAATGAGCTTCACCACTCCCACCACTTCTTGATAGCAGAATACAGTTCTTTCACTGGTGAGGAGCAGCAGTAAACTTGACCAGAGGCTGCCCAGCCACTAAGGGCCCTCATAAAACTGTGGCAATATCAAGAATAATTCTTTTAGAAAACAGGTCTTGCAGTGTTGTTTAGAAGAGAAAGGATTTCAGGTGGCACAGAAGCCCACTGGACACAAGCAAAGAAGATGTCCAAGGCAGGCTGATGGGGAGCCACTGGTTGTGCCAGTGGACCCAGCACACTGGGGAGGCACAGATGGTTCTTTTAGCATTTGCACATGAGTTAGCTCCAACCCTTCTGATGTTCATTTTCCAGCACTAATTTCAAGCCATCTTCCCGAACTGCTTTTTTTTTCCAGCACTTCACCTGTTTTGCTATGTCCCCACCACTGCTGTGCTTTGGATACTCTTGCACCCACACACGTGTTTACATGTTTCTAATACACACAGATTTGTAGGTACAAATAAGAAAACCAAGGTAACAACTTGGGAACTGAATCACCATCAAGGTTTGGAAGAGAGTCTCAAAACCTACCTTCAAGCAAAGCCTAGAAGGCAGCAGAGGAAGGGAGGGGACAGGAAAAATAAAGAAAAAAAAATCCCACACCCAACCACGTTATCCTTCTGCCAGACAAGAGATTTGTGTTGATCAAACGGATTATTTCTGCTGATGGTGCTAACAGAAGAAAAGTGAAACATACCCAGCATCTCTCTTGCTATGTCTCTAAAATACCTTCCACAGCAATTCCTTGCCTACATGCACAGGTACACAGACAGAAGCAATGTGGCCCTCACTGGTGCTGCTGTCAACAGGGCTTTGATGACTACTTCATCTCTGGTTCTAGAGCCAGGTGACAACAGGATTTAATTTGGCTTTAGCTTTCAGGTCTCTGGAAAGGGGTAGAAACAGCCCTGCACAGGGGTTTCCACAAAGAACACTGTGAAGACTAAAACCTCTATTTACATTGAGATACTGAATTCAGCTACATTTCAGTGAGGTTTGATTGCTTTATGGGAAACATACAGCTTCCCATACACACTATGGATACAAACACAGCCTGGACATGACCTGTGTGTTCAATGGCTCTTTCCTGCCATCTTCAACATTCTCTGTGTTCACAGAATACCAAAGAGATTGTATTTACTGCTCCTACTGCTGAAGGCTTCAAGAAGTTATTTTGGTTGATCATTGATGGTATGAGATTACTGACCCTCAAAGGGCTTATTCTAGGTGCAAGATCCCCCAGTATAATCTGTCCCTAGTTAATTAGGCAGAGGCACAGCAAACCTTCCCACTTCTGCTCCCTGTTTCTGAAGGAAGCACAGAGTTTGCCAGATCACACACACATTTGCAGAAGAATTTACATTTGATCAGTACCTATCACCCCCTTCACACATGAGGATCTTCTTGGGAAAGTTACAGCTAATCAATACACAAAAATAGTGAGCTACAGCTCTTCACTCAAATCAAGGAGGAGCCTTCTCTCTACAGGGATGACTGATGAACACTCTGTCCTGTACTTTAGGTCTTCACTGCTGGTGCCTACCTTAATTGCAGCCTCCTGTTTGCTTTGGCCTCTTCTCAAAGCAAGCAGCACGTATAATTGCATGCTGAGGCAGATGTCTGCCTCTGATCTGTCTGACCAGTTTCTCCCAGAAGTAATTTGGGAGTGTCTCAGTTGGTAGTAGACTTAACCAGCAAATGAGAGCAGCTTTGGGATTCAGCCATCTTCCCAAAACTGAAGGATTTTCCCCATTCGACAGGATGCAGTCACGTTTGGCTGCCAAAACTGTTTATTGGGATGCAAGTTGTCAGCCAGAATGAAACTCAACTGCTGCCTGAAGATGTACTCACTGAGGCCACCTCATCTTTGAGAGGCAAGTGCCATATCCCAATCTCTGCTGTTAATGTGTGACAGGGAGCAGACATGAGCAACACAATACTGGGTCAGGCATCACCAGCACACTCCTGGGCCACCATCCTGTGAGCCTCACTATGTCTGGGCCTCTTCCACCTCTGCCAAACCTGCTTAGCTCAGGGGAAAAAGTTCATTCTATCACCAGCACTCACCAGTTTAAGGAGGAGATGCTGCTGGCATGGACCCAAACCCCAAAAGCTGCCTGGGAATGCAACCAGCCGGTGCCCACAGCAGCTGCCAAGTTTCCCCCCCTCCACCCTCTTAATTTTCTGTCCCCATTTACTCAATTGCTTTAACATGAAGAGCAACATCAGAAAGTTTGTAGTAAAATTTCAGTTGAGTTTAACACACGTAGAATACTAGATATCCAGCCAGCTATATATAGAGAGGACTACATCCCGAAAAAAAGAAAATAAAAAGCCCTATACTTCTGAAAGCCACAAGGCCATGAAGATAGATTATCTGAATTACTGTCATTACTGAAATTGCTGGCTAAAGAAGAAACTTCCAAGCATCATGCATCACTCCAGCAGTTTGACTATAGGAACCACTGTAATTACCAAGTATTTTAAATCATGCCAGTACAAACAAGATCTGGAAACGGAAAATACCCTGCTAGTCATTGCATCTGGAAATTAATAGTTGGCATGGAAATGGATGGAACTGGTTACTCATTCTGAGCAGTGGGCACAGTGAAGTCATGTCCACCACCGCTCCCAACTACCTTCAGCTATAGGCAAAGGTTACTGCCATGGTCTCACCCACACTTCTGGCAGCTTCCAAATCCAAACCCTGCTCCTCACAAGGAGAGCAAGCACTGCTGTTAGTGGAATCTCAGCTCACAACTCCCCCAAGTACACAAAACAGTGCAACACAAGCCACACCAGCTCCAGGCATTAAGTAGGTGCCCTTCACTCCATTGGAAAGCTTGCTCAGAAATGCAGTAGGTTCCTGGCAAGGACCAGAGCTTGGCCTCATGGTGACTCATAGCCAGAGATCATCCACACAGAATATTTTTCACCCCCTCCAAAAGCTTTGAAGAGAATGCAGAGCTCCTTTCCTACTGAAATTATGTACATCTGACAGGTTTCTGTGATCCCTGGGTGGTCAAAACCACCCATCTCAAGTGAATGCTGTCATTCTCTCTTGCACAACCAAAGCAAGATTTAACTTGAGTAATGAGCAAAGAGGCATGTTAGTGAGGTGATCTGAAATAATAAAATTTAAGAACTTCTTACTAAAAACTGAGAGAAGACTTTTAATGGAAATTGATTCAAAAAAAGAAGGAAAAAATGGCATCTTCACAGCATCTTCTAGACACAGCACACGTTCCCTGGGTTTAACAGACAAAAAAAGCATCTATTTACACCACAGCCAGCGTGTTATAGCCCAGGTACACAGGCAGACAATTTCCTTCCCCAGCACCACTGCAGGTGTGCACACCAACAGGACCATCTTGCCCTTATGGGCTGTGCTCCTTCATTGCACAATGTCCTGATGAGTAACCTCCAGACACCATCAGCCTAGAGAGCGGATGTCCTTATCTACTGCAGAGCAGCTGTTGTGAACTCCTGTCTATAAGGAAATCTTATTCCAGTGAGCCAGCATTGCTCAGAAAGCTGGATTCAGCGCATTCCAAGATGAAGCTTATTCTGTCCCACCCAGGGCTGAGGAACAGACCAACAGTAGCACTCTAGCCAGAACCATAGGCTGAGTTCTGCTGTCCTGAGGACAAGAGTGAAGCACTTTTCAAAGCCAGAACACCATTTCCTTCTGTTCCAAT
This sequence comes from Turnix velox, assembly GCA_013400935.1. Classification (NCBI taxonomy): domain Eukaryota; kingdom Metazoa; phylum Chordata; class Aves; order Charadriiformes; family Turnicidae; genus Turnix; species Turnix velox. Next base: position 431,559 of record VZTY01022534.1, on the reverse strand, counting down.
CTATCTCCTACACAGTTAAAGCAACATCTTCTCTTCCTTGGAGGAGAAGATCATGCTACAGCAGCAAAATTCACAAGTTCAGGGTGTGAAGAGCTTACAGAAACCTTCTTCCCACCTGCGTACTACTCAAGCAGAGTAGTACGCAGGCCACAATACTTCCAGCCAGCCCACACATTTTGTTAGCCACAGCCCAACCTGCCTCTGTGCATAACTAGCCACAATCCTGGTCACAGCCAAGAAAAAGATGAAACCAGAGCAAATCAAGTACTCAAATAATATTAATTAACAAAACATCACTGTAATAACACTGCACAGAAACTCCTCTTATGGGATCCACATGGTATTTTAGGCAGCAGCTTGTTCAGTTGTCATTCCCAACATCCCAATTACTCCACTTTCAGGTTCATAACTGGGCAGGCTGAAGGAAGCACAGAAAGGGCAGAAGAGGGCAGAAGAGACTCTTCATCTGCCAAGACCCATTTGGGAGAGATCTGGGCTCCTCCAGACTCCACTTCTGGCCACTCTTGCTCTACCCCATTACCAGATTTCTCAGTCATTCCAAGCTACTATGACATTTATCTAGGACCACAAAAGGCAAAGCTTACCTCAGCAGTGCTGGAGACCACTTTTTTCTACTTCCCCTACACAGTCTTCTTGAGAGAAGCAGGCTCCAACAGCTAGCACCAGCAAAGAAAGGAGAGCTCACATTTTCCTGAAATCACTAAAAGCCACAAGACTTTTCACCTTCTCAGGACAAATTTTGCCCTCTCTACCCAGGTCTCCACCACCAAGTTCTCAGCTTCTCACTAACTGGTTCAAATACCTGCAACTCCCTCCTTTCTAGAAGCTTCTGATTTCACCTCATTTGGTGATAATTTACCCCTCAGGTTTTCTCAATCACAGGGCACCATTTGCTCTTCCCCAGGTGTTTTGGCTTAAGAACAGAGGTGCCTGTATCTGTCCTTCTCACAGGCTCCAACCCCAAAGAGCTCACTAATGAAGCAATCAGCCACTTACTAAGTGCATGCTGGTGTTCACCTGTAACTCATTGTATTGTGTGGTTACACAGCTCTTCACAGACTCCTTTGCCGGTCACAAGGAGCCACCTGTATGGGAACTGTCCCAGCCAGGTCTGCAGTGCCAGCTGTGAGGAGAGGCAGGAGGACCAGACCTTCCTCTGAGCAAGGACTTGGGCTGCTTTCACGTGACCATTTTTAGTGAAATCCTGATGTAAAAAAAGGTAGATTTTTCACATCCCATGGCTGGTTGGTAAAAAAGGACTGCTCTTAAGAGACCTCTCCCAAGCTTGCCTAGAATATTGAGGAGCCCCACATCTGCAGAGGGGCTGGGAGCCTGTGTGGGTGTTATGTGCAGGGTCTCAGATGCCCGAGGCTCCACACAAGGAGGTTTGGTAGAGGCACATTTTCTCCTCCCATGTTATTTGAAAGAGCAATTGAAAGCTGTGTGCTATCTTCCTCCCTATCCTTTATCAGCCTCCCAAGCACTTCTGTGTCTTCCTCTAGAGCCATAGCCTGGGTGATTAGAATCACTTTTATGTGGTCTTTGTTATTTATGCATCTGGGTTCCACATTTAGGAATTCAGCACTTTGCAATGGTGCAGTGGGGACATAGTGACTGTGGGCTGAGCCACTTCACTGGTTGCTTACCAACCATTAACCAGTTCCCCCCATTTTCTGACTCTCCTCCAGTTGAAACTAATGGGCAGGGAGCACTCCCACAGCACATTTGTGAGTCTGAGGATTGCATTAAACCACACATGGTCCTAACAGAGCCCTTACTGTATTTAAAATGATTAACACAACAGGGTATTCCAGAGCCTGCTACAGAAAAAGTTCCTATATTGAACTTTGGTAATCACTACAGTCACTTCTGCACTTTAAACTAGACATAACTCAGTATGAGATGGGAGGAGTTGGATCTGGAATCTTGACCTGTTTCTTATCATCCACTGAATGACTTTGGCCATGAGGCATCACCCATCAGTGCTTCACTTTCCTGGCCATAGGTCCTGCCTAGTCCACATGTCCTGGACCAGTAACCAGACTACCTGGGATGCGTCACTTCTAAATCAGTAACAACTGGGAAAACACACAGTTAGTCAAAAAATGGGAAGTGTTTGGCCACCATCCACCTGTCCTCACCCAGGCAAAGAGCTCAGAAACAGGGGTATCTCCACCACTGAATGGATGGAGCTGGCCGAAGCAGTGACCAGAAAGGCACAAGTATTTGGCAAAAATAAGACTGCAAAAAGGATAAAGAGACTATCAAGTGATGCTGGGGAGATCTGAGGATCCAATGTGACTTCTCTGTTGCTCTTTTTTGTATCTTGATGACAGGAGTCTGGGACAGACCTACATCACATCCCCATGGTTGCACAGTTCATGCTCCTGAGTTCACATTTCTCAAAGAAAGCTGATGCTACTTTGAAGGCTCATCTTGTTTTCTCTAATTCAATCCGGAAAACACTCCTATTAATACCAACAGATACCGCCCACAGGCAAATCACAAAAATTAAAGGCCATTGCAAAAGTGACTGTTTCCAGTGGTCAGATTAGCTGCAGACGGAAGCAATTCCAGCTGCATTAAAAGTAACAGGCTGGAATTGTCCAGAGGCATTGTCTTGCCGTGCAGCACTTCTCTTTGGCTTTTCTGAGAGATTTCTTGGAATTTTTTCAATCGCTCCTCTACTTGAAATACACACTAGGTTTCAGATCTTTCCTTTCCATGTCAGCAGAGAACGAGCTGAAAGTTCATCAGCAGCCTATGGCAACGTTTCAGCAGAGAAAGTTGAAGTCATTTCTTAATGCCATTTCTTATTAGATATCATTATTGTGCAAATGTTGGGAGTACATTTGAGAGTACAGGAGGTCTGCTGTTAATCATCACAAACCTTGCTTTTTCCCTGCCCAGCAGTTAAACCTTCAGAATCGTTTCTCTTCTTTAAAATCTACAGAAAACTGGCTTCTCCTGGGCCTTTGGGTGTTCTAGTGGCTAATACCGTGAACTCAGTTCTCAACCAGCTTTTCTTTAGTCAGTTAGTTAGTTAGATGGTCTATTTAAAGATAAGTTCCATCCCACCCTCCTGCAATCTGGTTATGATTACTGGTTACTGCCACCCGCAGACTGATAAACTTATAACAGCTGCATTGCAGGAAATCACCTCCAATTCAACCCTGATGTTATATGGATGTCTTTAGTTAGCTTAAATAGCCTTTTAACATTCATTTTTTGTGTGTGTGCAAAACACCTATCATTAATTCTGACTCGAGAGATCAAACAGTTAACAACGTGTTGATCCTAGCTTACTTTCAAGTGATGTATTGTATCATTTCTGAGAGTTATGAGGGGTTGATATTTTCTTTTACTAATGCATCAAAGTCGATAAGTGAACGGGGCAAACCCGCGTCCTGGGAAAGGAAGCCATTAACAGCTCTGCTCGGAAGGTTCTGAGGGCCACGTTGCGTCATAGCCCTTGAGTTTATTGAATGCTAACTTCTTTTTTTTTTTTTCCCCCTTAACCAAAGGAAATGAGTTTCTATAATCCTCTGCTTTGAGCTGCATCCTCAGTGGGGTAATGAAAAATGACCCACGCCATTTGATAGCACACACTACTTTGCACACAATAGATCTTCACCAGGGCGAGCACAAGGCAAACTCTGGCTTTTTCTTTTGCTCCTTGTTGAAATGCACAATGAATTTATTTATTGCTGATCTGAAAGGCACTAGAATGGAACGGGCACAGCAGGGGAATGGCCTGAGTTTAACTTGGCACAGTGAGAAAGCAGTCCCAGGGAAAACAACCAACCTTCAGACCTGGGAGAGCAGGACTTTTTTATAAGGAGGATCTCGAAATGGGTTCACGCACACGCAAGGAGCAAAGCAAATTGGTTCCAAGAACAAGGCATCTGCTTCCCTGAATACTTTTTTTTTTTTTTTGGCAGAATTTGTATGCGAGTTGGGCATGTTGAGTGATTTATGGGGCCATTAAACATACACTAAATCAATCTCTATTAGAACAGAAAAAAAATAAAAGCACCATGTACTTAAAAAAGGCCCCGGAGCTAGATTTCTGAACCCAAGGTCTGATGGTGCAAGGCAAAATGGTCATTGGCAATTTGGGGATGTAACATGAACTCAGTCAGTCAATTCGGATATGATAGGTTTTAATGTTCCATGAATCCAGCAAAATGTGCATCCAATTAACTACTACTAAAGGACCTTATTTATAAAATAATACATTTGTGGTCAGGTTGCACTTTTTCCATTCATTTCTGTACAGAGTTCAGGTTGCAGACTGTGTGTGTGTGTGTGATTAATAAAGACAAACATCCGTTCTGTGCTGGCTGCCATCAGCACCACTGAGCTGGGCAGCAGGACTGGGAAAAAACCTTTTTGTCCCTATTTCCCCAGCATTAGGCTGGGAACAGAGGTAGGAGAAGGGTTTCCTGCTGGAACCAAGCAGCCAGAATTAAAAGTAAGAGGCTGTCCTTTAGTGAAGGATCTCTAAGGGGAAGACACAAGTGATGGAAACTCTGAGTTGGCAAAAAACCTCAACCATTTACTTAGTGATGGTTTGGAACTCAAGAAATTAGTAGGTGGCACTAACATGTCCTTCTCTCCACAGGAAAAACATCTTCCTTTAAAAATACATCTGAGTTATTTAAAGGATATGTGCAAAAATGTATATATCCCAAAACAGTTCCATTCCCAATGTAATTTCTTTTTAAGTCCATGCAGTGGGAAAGCTTTCACAAGTTCAGGCAAAAAGAGGCTTTATGAACTCTCCTATGAATTGCTTACACAAACCTCAGCACAACATTCAAATGGAAACAGGCCAAAAGCATTTTGTGAATAGAGCATTAACATATTTTCTTCTGGTTATGGCCAGGGATGGAAAATCTGCAGCAAAACCCTACAGAGCAGACTCTCATATGTCTATGTATGTACGCACACACACAAGTGCATGGGAGAGGGACATGTAAAGTTTCTGAGATACTACAAGACGGGATGATGGAAAGCAAGGAATGTTTTGTAATCCTAAAGTATTTCTCACCTAAGTTCAGCTTTTTCATTTCCAGCTTTTCCCCCATGTTGTTTTCCGTTACATTTATTTCTGGTTTCAAAATAATGATATTATAAGTGTGAAATATTTGGGTTTCAAAAATGGAAAAACAACTTCAAAAAAATTTGAAAAAGGAAGCAAAACAAATTGCTTGGTGAAAACAGAGGGAGAAAAGGCAAAAGAGTGAGACTGTAAGAGATGCTGGCACAGATGCAAGAGAGGAGCTGTAAGCAATGAGAATGCCTTTGACTGGCCCAACAGCCCCATCCCTCTACAGGAAACCCTTGAGCTCCTCCATAGTCCATCAATCTCCTGAAGCACAGGGATCATCTGGGGAAGGTGTCTGGAACAGACAATTAATTCTGTGGCAATGGGATTCAAATTTTGCCCCCGCTCTCAATAGTATAGGATTCAAGATTAATGACAGCTGAAGACACAATTAAGATAAGAGATCTAAACCAGGTAATAACTTTGGCAACACAAGCTAATTACCAGGAACAGGTCAACATTGTATTTCTCCAGGATAAAGACAGATAATATAGACCATTTTCTAGTGTTTTGGCAATCAAGTGCATTCATATGAGACTCTCTATTTCCTAGGAGACATAGATCTCTAGTGGTTTCTATCTAAAGACCACTAAAACTGCAGCAGCATTAAGATTTGATAAAAAAGACACCAAAGATACACTAGTACATTAAAGAGATGTGCAAGAGGATGCTTCTAAAAAACCCTAGCAGCAGATAGAGAGTGGTGGAAACAAAAATGGGGAAAATACAAGAGAAAACTGGAGTTTGAGAGGTGTCTTGAGGAAACATTTAGGAAATGAGATTATATTGATTCTTCTCAAAAATGCAAATTATTTTCTCAGGATGCCAACTCTCACCTCATTGTTGACCTCCAGCCTTCCCTGCTCTCCTGCCATTCTCCCTGTGCCCAGAGGGGCCACTGCTGGAGCCATGACAGGCTTTATGTGAATGGGGATGCCAGGATCTGCTTTGCCTTCCCAAGCAGACACATGCAGATGAGGGAATGGACAATACTGTGTGCCCTTGGCTCATCACCAGCAGGACCTACTGCACAAATTAATTCTCATTAGAGCAAGCAGAGCCTGCACACATTAGCCCAGGAGCTTTGGCTATTTAGAGGGAATTGAAAATAATTGAAAGGAAGGCACTTGTCTGGAAAGTGTTCCTTGTCAGCTTCACTTCCTACATGAAGGAGGCTCCAGGGAATATGTCAAGCAGATATGTTTCTGTCTTCCCAAGACTCAACTTTTCAACCCACTGGTTCTGTTTAACCACAGTCAAAAGTGGGGATTTTCAAGCACTCAATGACAGGTGCTGCTGGTGAAACTCCCCAAGGTTCTCCCTACTTGGTGGCCACAAGCATCCTCTGAGAGAGCTGCAAGCCACATTTGCTGAGGGATAAAAGCCTACGAGAGGTGAAATGCCCTTGGCTCAGAGACCCACAGCCTCTGCACTACATGCGGACAACATCTACAGCTGCAGGGTCTCTTTGCACCCAAGTTTTTCTGCCACTTCAGGCTATCCCAGAGGAATTTCACCAAGACAGTGCATCTTTCCTGCCTACACAGTTGGTGGAATACCCAGCACCTGCCTTGCACGTTCTCCTTGGCTTTTCTCCTCTTCATCATTTGCATTTAAGGAAAAAAAAATAAATCAGAGCCAAAAAACCCCTAAAACAAAATCTCTCTCTTTTTTTAATGGTAAATGGAAAACCAAAATAAACAGAGGAGCAACTGCTTTCCCTCCTCAAGCCCTCCAGGCAGCTTGGAGGTAAGAATGCCCTTTCTAATTTCATTGACAGCCCTGTTGATATATAGGGTAATTTTATCTTAACAACCTGTAACAAAGGATAAGACAGTAGTCGTCTTACATTCCAGACAGTAGGAGATGTTTACTCATTCTCCCAGCAGACTCTCTCATTATTCATCCAGACTTTATTAGGATGCCAGGAAACGGGAAACCTATAATTTAAGAAATGTATCACACAGGGAAACTTCTTCTGTTTGGTAAATAAAAGGTAGCTGAGGATATGAGGTTAAAACTCAACAGTTTCCTTATTCCTTCCCAAACATTTATCTCAAGTTAAACATTTTCTGGAGCATTATACTCAAGGAAAATATCCCTGGATACCTCAAGACAGACCAGTAGTGTCCTCCTAACCTCAGAACTGGGCAGAAGCCTCTATCCTGGGATCCTGTGTGAGCCACTGAGCAGCACATAGCAGCTTTCTGAGCACAGATGTGTGCCTCTTGGCAGGGATTTTATCTTTAGAGGTATCACATTGTCCAGGACAGCAACATTCCCTGAGCAATCTCCTTTCTTGGGGCTGAGAGGATGGGAAGGGAGATGAAAGTACAAGTTTTGCTGCAAACATTCTTACGGGCTTTTGCTTCTTTAGCAAGTTTCACATGAGCATTTATTCCTGTTTACGTAGCTTGAGATGAATGCCTGGCTTTGATTTGAGGACAAACTGCCCCATAAACTCATGAATGTCTGAATTTAACCTTCACCTTTCCCCTCTAACCTTCACTCTTGCTTTTCCCTTCATAATTGGTGACATTCTCACAGCCAAATACAATAAAATACGTGCTACTGAGAGTGAACTTGATGGTGAGCATGGATGGAGGCAGGGAGGGATGATGTGTGATGCTGGTCCCAGCTGGGGAGAATTTTTTTTCTAAAATCAAGTTCTAGGAGAGAATTTCTGCTGTTCAAGGGCAAGCTTCTTAGTGGACAGAAAATCATTAGCAATTCTGGTCCTGGCTCTACCCATCAACTACTCGGCCAACCTGATCTAGTGGGAGATGTCACTGCCTATGGCAAAAGGGGGTTGGAACTAGATGATCTTTAAGGTCCTTTCAAACACAAACCATTATATGACTCTGTGATTCTCCCTCCAACAAGTTAAATTAATACTGAAATTTATCAAAACAAAGTGCTTTAAGTGTCATTGCTTTTGGATCATGGTTCCCACCACACCATCAACCCTTGCTGTTTCAAGACATGATCGGCGTCTCCCTGGGCACAGCATGCTCATCCTGAGAAGGAAGCACTCACCAATTCTGGATATCCATCAAAGGAACATTCATCCTTCAGCCTCTCTGTCCACCATTTGTTGGCCAGGAGCATGGCTTTCTCTGGCAGACTTCTGCCAGCTGCCACTGCTGTTGTGTGGGCTGTGTAGACTTCACTTATGCTCAGATTTGGCCATGTGGTTTTGAGGCTTCTCACCCTACAGCAGTCTCACAAAGAGTGTGGTCTTTGTCATCTTCCAAGTAGCCATTAAAACTAGAGTTGAAGTCAAGGTTATGCTGTACCACAAACCTTTGAAGAGCCTCTCTGCATGCTATGTAAAGCAAACCACTGATGTACTGACTGTGAACTCCACCTAATCCAGTCCCACCCCTCAGAGGAGGGGTGAACATGGTCAGCTCTGTGATTATTTAAGGATGGATAAAGATATCTCACATTTGGACATATTTGATCATAGCTGTTAAATTGTTCAGGACAAGAGAAGAAAGAGTATTTTTTTCTCTTTTCACTTATACATAAGGTCTGCCTGGATATGGACCGTATCACTTGCAACTTGCTGGAGACAGTAATGGATGTGGGTAATTTATCCTGTTTTATCACTCAAATTTAGCTTTTTACTGCAGTCATCATGGGGTAGGAAGAGAAGGAAGAGGGAACTGAGAGGGTAATAGATGTGACATTAATGACAAGAAAAGAAAAATTTGTGAGCCCAAACTAATGCAACTTCCAAACTCAAATAGATTTCACCATGGTGACAAATCCTCAGACTTCATAATTTTTTTCCTTGTCCCATCTGTGGCGGGCTCTGGTACCCTGTTAAATACATCCAAGGCCTTTTAAAGGATCACTGAACACATCTGATAAAAAAGATTTCCTCAGAATAGCATTCATTAGATATGGATGGGAACATCTCCTTCCTGCTCCCTCACAGTGAATTCAAAGAGCCTACAAATGTGCAATAAGCACTTCCTGATGGCATGACAGCACAACATGTGTCCCTGTCCCTCTGGACCTCATCAGTGTGATGCTCTCTCCTTCAGTTCCACTGTTTGGCTGCTCTCCAGCCTGGAGGCTGAACCCCAGGGGCATTTTCAAACAGCAGCAAAGGAAAAGAGCATTTTGGTATCCAATCAGAAAGATGTCTCTAAATGTACCTGTCTTCCAAACCTGAGACTCACAGCAGGTTCTTCTGTGAAATCTAACCAGGTTTGGGTCTCAGTGTTGACTAGATATGCCTTACACAGCATCTGCCAGCTACAAAAATGTCATGGGCCCAAATATTTTAGGATTTACTGCTGCAGAAACTCTCCAGTGTCACCTTTCTCCCCTTTTATGGCTCAGCCATAATCTTAAATTCAGCTGAATACAAAGAGCTGCCTGTAGACAGTTAATCCTAAAGAGGGAGCTTTGTGTGAAACTTGGAAAGAAAAAAAGAAGGAATAAGAAAGAAATCACTGAGAGGGACTGGCAGGAAGCACAAATATTTTTGGCTAATTTTTGCTGGTATTCTTCAGCCCTGAACAAGAGCTGAACTAAAAGGCTATCACCCTATCCCATTCCCACACCACATACTCACCAAAGCAAATAATTCAGAGAACTGTAGATACTGCAAACTCGAGCTGGGGTGGGAAATCCTGTGCTTTGCCCTCTGTGGGTGTGGGAGGCTGGGATCAGAGGAGAAGAAGCAGGTTCTTGTTCCACCCCTGTAAGGATTATCCACCAGATCAGTGGTGAAACCCAGGTTTGATAATGGTGCAGTAATGCTAACAATTACACAGCAGCCTGTAACCCAAGTCTTAATGGAATTTAAGGAGTTCCTCCTGAGGAGGTGCCAGGTTTGGATATGCCTCAGGAAGCTCTACCATCCCAACTGCCCCAAGTCTACCAGTGGCTTGGAGGTGGAGAAATGTAAACCCAACCTGCTCAATGCTTTGCAGAATTACCAGCTATGCTGAACTTAATTTATACAGGCTCCAATCCAGCTGCTTCTGATGTCAACTAAGGTCCTTCTGCCCCTTTACCTGATCTTTCCACCAGGGTCAGCTGAGTGACACTAAGTACTGGGACACCTCCATAGACACTTGCTATTTTCCCTTCCCACTGTGCCTTTGCTGGATAGAGAAATGCTGCCCTCAGGCACCAGGATATTCACCCAGGCATTGGGAGACAGGAGGCAGAGGAATAATTTTAACCTTAAAAAACAATTTTGGATCCACCTCTGCATTTCACACAGTAAAAAAGCCACACAGTCCCTAAACATGACCATCCTGCACACAAAGTCAGTGACCTTCATTTCAGCCTGGGAACCATCAGACCAGGAATATCTCCACTGCATATTCCTCCTGGCTGTAGGGAATTGAATGAAATTGAAATGTGAAAAACCCCAAACCCAAGTCAAAACAGTTGGAATTCAGACAAGCACATAAATAATCAATAGCACTTTTCTCTCCTATTGTATTATTAGAGTGCACTTAGATACATAAGCATGGGGTTAACATTTTATCCCTTCCTCATAGGTCTTAATCAGTTAGAAATTGGGTTTTTCTTTAGTATTATTTAGCATTTTTTAGGGAATTAAGAAAGTCATCCACACAAGAGATGCTGAGAAGAAAGCAGAATTGCCCTTGTGCTATCTGGTTTTACCTCATAGTGTACATATGAGTTCTATTTAAGAAGCAAAGAGAGACTTTCCAACTGAGCAGGAATCCTGTATCTGCCAAGCACTCAGAACTCTCAATCTCCTGCAACCCAGAGAAACTTAGAGACATGGTTTAGGATGACTCCAGTCTCCTTTTGATGCTTACAATTCAATTTTGCAATCCCTGTCCAGGACAGCTCGTGAAACCAAAGAAAGGGACAATCAAGGTTTTATTGGGAGCCTTTCTACTGGCTGCAAACTGCAGGATGCTGCTTTACAGTCTGTGCCTCTTTGATATATGACACAGGCTGCTGGGTGGGTGCTTACCTGCTAAAACTGTTTTGATTTGTCCCATTTATTTCTTGTCTGCACATGGTTTGTGTCTATGTATGCTTTGCTAATCTCTTGTGGCATTTTTTAAGTATCCAAATTGTTTTAACCTGGGCTATTTTTGATATGCTGTGCCTTATTGTTACCTCAAAATGAAAAAAAAAATTAAATTACTAACAAAAAACATATTCCCTGCTATTAGTTTCAATCAACCCTTAGCACAGAAGGATTCAAAGTATTAATACACAACACAGAGCTTTCTGCAGTCATAGAGATTTCAAAGCCCTTCCAATTGGCCTGAGGAATGTTTTGTTAGAATATTTCTCTATATACATCAAATAGGCAAATCTGAGATTAAAACCTCTGAGGCAGACTCCACAAATTGTACAATATTAAATCAATTATAACAGTAGCACATTTCAACATCTCTGTGCTGGAGATGAGGAGATAGGACAAGGCACCAGATTCCCAGGAAACAAGCACTTGAACCAGAAGCCTGATGTGGAGTTGTGCTCATTTATATCCCCCGAGAATCTACACTGACTGAAACACTCAATGATATATGACATAAATGAAGCAGGAAAAGATGCTAAATTCTGCTTTTCTGAATTATCTATAGCACAGTGTTTCCTCAAGGTGATTTTACCTGGAGATGGGCAGCACGGAAGAGATGCAGCAGCAGCATCAGTGACTTGAGAAAAATCATTAAGTGCAGCTTTAAACTCTCTGCAAGGACCAACCTCACCTTCATACGAGCGCTAACATACAATTTTCTGTTCTTTATACATACTCTTATCTGAGTAGGCTCTGGGAGGGCCACAGCTGAGCTCTAACACAATGAGATGTCTCTAAACTGCTCATAAGACAGACCATCTCTGATAAGGACCAGATCATGGCTAATTAAACCCTAATAAAGCCCCACCCTCAGCTGTAGAGACTGCAGCTGCTTTGGGGAGTAGGGAGCTGGAGAAGGAGACTGAGGAATAGGAGACTCCCAAGTAGCAAATGGAGTGGTGGGGTCTCCTCTGCCTGCTGGTGGCCCGTGTACATGATGGGAATCAGATCAGGGAGACTGTGGGGACAGTAGGGCTTAGTGGTAACTGTGGGTATGTCTGGAACATTTCCTCCTTCCCAAATGAGTAGTTGGTGTCAGATGCCTTTATTTGAGAGAAGAAAAAAGAAGCATCTCTGGTGGAAAAACTGTGTTTAGGAAGGTTTTTTTCGTGGTTTTTAGAGGCAAAGAAGGGAAGGAGCTTGCTGAGACCAGGACACTCTGTAACACAGGTGTCCAGACCAAGCGTGTGCCCTGTGAATAGAGCAGCTTTTCCTCTCCCACATTCAGTCTGCACCAATACTGGGGCATGGAGCTGCTGGGAGAGACTGAGACAGCACTGCAGGAGTGCCCACAGTAGTGCTGCACATGCCACACAGCCTTGGCTGGAGGCCACAGCAGCCAGAGGCAGGAGAAGCCAAAAGCATTGTCCAGCCCTATGTTTTCTGCAGCTTTACACCCCCGAACAGGCTGATTCAGAGCACTGGCACAGCTCCCATGGACATCCACTATAAGTGGGAAAAGAGAGCATCACCTGTGGGGTGCCCTTATGGCCCCATGCATGTGGCAGTGGCCCAGCAGAGCCCCCATGCCAAGGGGACAGCTCACACCAGAGCCAGTGGAAGTGTTTGCTAAGCTCTGGCCTCAGGAAATCCTGATTTCCAGGAATAAAAGTCTCTTTCATCTCATAGGCCAGTCCTTCTCGATGGTTTAAACTGAGAGGATCACATAATCCTGTTTTTCTGTGGGGATGTTTGTAACCCAGGGACAAAATGTAATCCCACTGCAATCCCTTCCAAAGCCTTGGAGGAGAATCAAGGGATGCTGTGATTTGTTATTACCAACAGAACCACGGGTAAGCAGCATCCCAGTGGGCTGAGCAAGACAGGGAGGATCCAAGGGAGGATCCCACTCCTGTTCCTCCTTCTGTTGCCTCTTATTGCAGAAGCTCAAGCAGCAATAAACATTTAGATCTCCTAGAGTGATCTAAATGTCTTCCCCATGGTGCAAGTCTTGAGCTCCCTTGAACTTGTCAAGATCAAAACTGCCTCTGATTGCCTCTAATATTTAGGCTAGGCCTAAATATTAGAAACAGCATTTCTGGGGCATGCAAATGAACATTTCACTATTCCCTGAGGAGTCACAATGGATGAAAGAAGCAAAATGCCATCATATGTGCAATTCACAGGTAGCATCTCATTGTCACTTGTACAGAAGAATGTTAATTTGCTTGGGTAAAATAATTTCACCCATTTGGCTTAAATATTTTTTATCAATTCAATTGTTACCTCCTGAAGACATGACTGAAGTGGAATAATTTCACCCTTTTCACAAAATGAGATTGGAAGAATTTTGGTTATTTGCTTTTGCCACCATCAAAAGCCTCACTGCAGTCAAAGCACTCAATTATAGCTTTTAGAATTCATCCCTCCTCACTTTGGGGGATGCTCCCTGCCTGTCCCTGTGCCACTCCACACACGGTCCCTCTAACCAGCATTTGTCACTTGTCATCAGGACTTCCAGACACCTGCAAGAAGGCAGCAGGTAAATGAAGGAAAACCTCAATTCCTCCTTCTTGAGAAATCCTGAGAAGAGCAGCAAACACGGGGACCTTTGCCCTCAAAACCCCATCTTCAGCAACATTCCGATTTATTTATCACCGGATTTACTTCGAAAATCCTTTTTAAAAAATTCTTTTTACGGTGCAAACCCGGTGTCACAAAGCACCATGTCCCCTAGGGCGGCTCAGCCCCGACGGGGCTCCCGGCGCGGCGGCGTTGGAGATGGGCTGCTGACCTCTGCTGGCAGAGACGGGCTGGCTGGGAAACGGCAGGGAAAAAACAGGGAATAGCCAAGGAACGATATTCTGGTGGGTGGGAGATGCTTAAAGACCCGGAGAGAGGGGGGGTTCACTTGGGCTCAGTGTTCCTGCCTTGTGGAAGGGGAGGAAAGCCAAGAGCTCTTCGGGAAAAACACAGAAAACAAGGGGGAGCAAGAAGAGGTGTTAGCAGGAGGAGTGAGGAGAGTGGCAGAGCTCAGAAATGCCAACAATCAAGACACCCTTCTGTTCCCCTGTGATATCACTCTCCCATTGCACAGCCTACATCTCTTGTCCTGCCCAGCCCACCTTCTCTATCCCCCCAGCCCCTCTGATTACAAGTAATGTTGTTAAAAAACTGGATTCTTTTTTAAAAATACTCACTAAGCACCTTGGCTAACACCAGAGCTGGGTGGGCTTGCACTAGAAGGTTTCTGTGATAAAGCTTCCCCAAAACCATATAAATTCCTGCTGTGGCATGAGGCTGCTCTCAGGAGAGGGGGGACAAGGTGTATGCTGATGGCAGCTTTGTGTGGCTGAGTATGAACAAGCTGTCCAGGGTCAGCCCTGCTCTTGGAAAGTGAAACTCCATGAACATACCAGGTGCAGACACTGACAACACCCTTTGCACAGCCCCTCCATCAGGCCTGAGTGTGGGGTTCCTTCTCTGTGCTGTGATACATGAGGCCAAAGCATCCTTTTCTCTCATAACCTACCCAGAATGCTAAGGAAGAACCTGCATGAGCACTGCCAGATTGGCACTTTTTTGCCAAGAGTTTGTTTCTTTCCTTATAAGAACATTTTCCAACTGTCCCACTTTGGCAGCACAAGTTAACTCCTGTAACATTCCTAAACCACATGCACCACTGGGATGGAAACTATTACTGTGCTTCTAAACCGGACAGGAGCTCCAAATGCCCCAAGAAGTTAGCCAGCCATACCATAAATGGTCCTGCTTTAATTAAAAAATCAGAAAATATTTAGCTGACCACATTTTACATGGATTCAGGATTCCTTTTGCTAACCCTTGCCATTCAACTCACACCATATTTCCCATCATTCAGGCACCAATCTTGCCCACAAGTTCTCTCCTTTACACTGCTTGTCACTCCAGCTACCTTAAGTATTATTTATGTATCTGTAAGATTTTTTTTCTGTTGAGAATATGCTGCCAGCCCTCTTTTCCTCTCCCAGCTGAGAGGATCACTTATCACAGATCTCCTAATCTGTGGCTTTGGCCTCTGGCATCATTCACCTCCAAACGGGAACCCACAAACCTCCCGCTTTCATTGCAACACAGCACCCAGGTAAATCTTTTGCTGCTCTTCTTGTGCAAGATACTCTGGATGCCAGTTTTGCTTTCTGGGTGAGGGAGAGGGTGGGAGAGCAAAAGAGGGTGTCCTGGTTTAAGGACTTGTTTTGGGACCTGCAGCACCCAGCGTTATACAGAACATGGGGAGAATGGGGTGGACCAGGAGGGAGCAAACCTGCTGCGAGGAAAGTGCTCGCCCACTTGACATACCCTTCGAGTCATCTGTGTGTATGGGACTTTAAAAAGGCCTAAACAAGGGCTGGGAGAGGAGAAGCGGGGAGCGGAGGGGCCGTGCCGGTGGCTGCGCGCAGGGGGAGCTCACGCTGCACCGATCGCGCTTCCCCCGACGGCGGCGGCGGCGGCAGCGGCAGCTCCCGGCCCCGCTCCGCGCCCGGGAATGAAATGAGGTAGCGCTTTGTGTAGCGCTTTGGTACTCGCACAACGTACAAAAGCCTGAGTAAATAGAAGAGAAACAGAACAGCCCAAAGCAGGTACATGCCAAGGCATCTCAAACCTCATACTGTTGATTGCTATTATTTTGGGACCAGTATGAAGTCACTTCTGGTGCGACCAGAGAAACTGGTGACAAGCAGTGCCTGGCGACAGCGACCCTGTGTGAGTGTTTTAGCAGCACAAATTCCCAGGCAGAGGATTCACCCCTGGCTCTTCTACATCCACTTTTTCAGAGAGACAGGCAAAGACTTCCTACAACTTTAGAAGTTGATCTGCTTTTATGACCTGCTCTTAGCTTCAAGTCTAAGATGAAAATTCAAAGACAAGCAACTAAAACCTTTCTCTGAGCAAAAAGAACATCCTGTCACCAGTGTCCCTCCAAGCCATCTCAGTTGGATTATGTGAAAGGATTCTCTGCTGGAATTTCACCTATTTTAACAGCCATAGGAGCTGAAGGCTTTGAAGGTCCCTGCCTATGGCAAGGGGGGTTGGAACTAGATGATCTTTAAGGTGCCTTCCAAACCAAACTATTCTATTATTCTATGAAAAGTGGCTGCTTAGGTCTATCTCTGGGAGAAACAGGGCCTTGTTTATGCAGAAACATACCCTTTAGGTTGGTAGATATATCATATATGTACTCAAGAGGACTCTGACAACCTACTCTTGAGTTAATAAAATCACAGCAGCAACAATCAGTTATCTTCCTCAATACCTTTCCAAAAACATCCTTTGGAAGAAGAGCTGCTCCCATGCTGATCTAGCATTTCCAAATTATTAACATTCCTATTTTAGCATCACAGGAGCTTAATTGCTGAGCAAGTATAAACAAGGAGTTCCAGTTACAAAATTCTCTCATACGCACAGGATTCTTCTTCATTTTTTTTTAATTACTTTTTATTGCCTTCACTTTGCAAATGGCAAAAGTACAATGGCTCCCTTTATAAAGCTATACACACCACAGTTCACTACATGGAACATTCTGAGATAGTATTTATGAGATGTCTAGAAAATCTTTGATCTGCCATGTAGCAACACCTTATAAATCTCTGCCCTGTTTTGGGCATTTGCACTATCTCCCTACAATACAACCCATATCCATGACTGCTGCACAAAAATGTCTTCACTTGCTCTTTTCACAAGATTATTTATTTCAGTTTCCCAGCCTGGGCTGATCCAAACCTTCTCCACCCAGTCCCAGCACACACAAAGATTATTCCAAGCCTGGGGCAGAGGGAAAAGCTGATAATTCTCTGTGAGCCCTGCTGGCCGTGCTGTGTGCCCGCAGGACCAACTTTGCGGTGGGGACAAGTGTACAGGAACGAGTCCCTGCCCCAGTGCTGCCCCACTGAAGCCATATCTCATCTTTGCTATCACAGACTTCTGCTTTCCTGCTGTGCTGAACGGCAGGAGCTGAAAGGGGAGCTTGTTTTCAAACACAGTATGACCAAGGCAGTTCCCCTGTCCCCTAATTTACTGCTCTCCAGAGGTGTGAGCGACACAAAGCCTGAGCTGTGTCAGGCTGCTGCTGTTGAGTGTGACAACGCTATCCCTGCCACCACTCCACACGGGCAAAAAGAGCATTCCTGACTGCTTTTCCCTGTAGCCACATGTCTGGCAAGGGAGAGAAAGGGGGCAAATCTCAGCAGCAGCCACAGCACAGCCTTCTGCACTGAGAAAACTGCCCTGTTCCCATGGCATTCATCCATGGACCATCCTGTTCCCTCCATGCCCCACAGACATTTCCAGCCCTGGCAAACAGCACCACCACCAAAACTTTACTCTCAAACATGCCAAATTCTCCTCTACTTCTTTCACATATTTAGTTGAGCTTTTTCTCTTCCTGTCCAAATCTCCGCATAACTTTGTGTTGGGCTTCTCTTCACCCTCCCATCCCACTCTCACCCACCATACTGCTTGTGTTGTATTTCTCCCCATGTTCACACCATTTCAGTTGCCTGGAAATTACCCTCTTATCAAAAGACAACAAGCTGTCTCCTGCTCCTTCACAAACCATATGAACATCCACCTGTTCCCCTGACAGTAACCATATGCCTCTCTCTATTTGTTCTGGAGCGTGAGAGGCTGCTCCACACTCTTTGGGCAAGATCCAGCTCCTACTGAAATCAAGCAAAAACCTCCCATTGATTCCATGGCACTTGTACCAAAGCCTCAGAAACATGCTTTCTGCATGTTTCAATTACTGCAGCACATCACACACATTTAGGGCTCTATTGAAATAGCCAATAACCATTATCACTTAATTGCAATGATATAACAGCAGCCAAAGAGATGCTGATAGGATTCCCATCTCAGGAGGGCAGCACAAAATCACTGTCTCTGTGTAAAGCCCCATTATATGATGGGGTTTAAAAAACAGCAGGCAAGGAATTATAGGCACCAAATGATATCGACTTCAGCTGGGGCTGAATCCTCCCAAGTCTAGCTCTCCTCTGATGTGAGTGCAGAAGCTATCTCTGGATCAAAAGAAATCTGTCAACACCATTTGTGCAAAATCATAAACATAATAAATCCTGCCAACTCCTCTGTGAACTGGCTATTTATTGCTCTTGTCTCTGAGGCTTTTTGATACTGGAGCTGGAGGCTGCAAACATAAATACTGAATACTGATGTGTTGCATATGCTGTAGCTTAATTCACTGTGTTTGTTTTGAGGCTTAGTTTTGGAAGACCCTCAGCATCTTGCCTACAGGTCCTCCTGCACAGCCTGAGAGAGAGCAGAGTGATCCCAATAAACAACACGTCAGCCTCCCTTACACCCCCATGAGTCAAAGTGACGGCGTGTGCGTGCGAGTGTTGCCCAACCCTGCACTTCCCAAACAGCTGCTGGACCACCAAAAACTAAACCCAGAACCATGTCCTGACAGTTCTTCTGAACTGCCTGGGCAGGGAAGGGGTGTGAAATATGTCCCACCCTCATCAGCTGTTATTGCTGGTGTTGGGATCCTTCCTAAGGTGTCTGTCTGCAGTGTAGGAGCTCAGGTGAGGACCTTGCTTCTACCTCGACATCAAGCCTGGCAGCTGATTAGATGTGCTGAGAAACGGATCCAGGCAAAACCTTTTTCTTCACTAAAAACACTATTTCTGCAATTTGAAATAAAATAAACCTTTCTAGGCTGTCCCCCACATCCAGGGAGATGATTATTCTCCCTCCCTGTGGGTCAGTGGTTAGAGCAGGTACGTGGCAGGGGAGGGATTCAGCTTGGGAGTGCTGGAGGGGATGGTGAAACACATCTTTATTCATCTCCCTCTTCACTGACTGTTTAAGGGTGTGATTTAGCAGAATAGTTCCAGCAGGAGCTGTTGTGACTCCCAGAAAAAGGGACATATATGCCACCAAGAGAGCTTATTTCTAAGGTTCAGGATTTTGTATGTTCGTTTGTTTGTTAATTTATTTTCAAAAGAGAAGAGCAGAGATGGGAACTGAGGGCAACTTTCCTGCATCTCTCTTCCCTTTTGCTTAGGAGCAGGTAAGAATAATCACTACAAAAATCTGAAAGAGGATATATAGTGCATCAAATATGTTTTTTATTAAGCTTTATGAGCAAAATACGGCATCCCTGTTGTTTCTAAAATAGGACAAATCAAGAGATTTATCTTAAGTAATTGGTGCAATTGGTAACTTCAAATAGAGTTTATTGCAGAATTATTTTCTCCGGCAATTTCCAAGTTAAAAGAGAACAGGCTCTATTTTCCCTTACAGAGCTATTCAATACTTTCTGATACATTAGATCATCTTGAAAGTTCAAAGTATTAGACCTAAACTAATGAGACTCCAAAAATTTTTCAGTAATCAGTTCAATCCTGCCTGTGGTCACAAGCAGAGGACTGAGAGCCGGGAATTCCTGAAGTCTTCATCAGAGTACTGCCAGTAATTTGCTGAATTAAACTAATTTGAATTAGTTTAGATCTTTCAAGTTGTGTTTAATTTTTAGTCCTGGCAGTATTGAGCAGCCTTCTTTAAGGCACCAAGGCTGAAACCTAGCCCCGTAGGGACAAGCACAGTTTGCTATAGACCTCACTGAGATTAGGATTTCACCCACAGGTCTAACTGGGAGATGTTCTGCTTTGTGAACTTGTCACTTCATAAGATGCAAATGCCCACAAGCTGTTGATGTTCACAGATTTTTAAAATAAAAATCAATTAAGTACAAAAGAATAAGCTTTCACAAACTTACTGTCCCTTGGTCTCAAATCTTCACTTCAGATGCAGCTCTGTTCAGTCACACAGGGCACATCCTGATTCCTCTCCCTTTTAAAACTTCCCCAATCTCCTTCCCATTGCTCTTTCCCTACTTTTTTTCCCCTGAAAATACTCCTGACAGCCAAAGGGCTGTTCTGCACTCAGATTACATGAAGAAACATCAGCTCCAAAGAAGATTTTCAAAGACAGAGGATCGTCTTCCTCTGTCCAATGACAGATCTGTGAGGACAGTGCAAGCACAGTCAGATGCTGTGTCTGTGGAGAGACACATTCTCCATCTCCAGGCCCAGAGAGTACACACAACATCTACATCTTACACCCTGAACTTGGTTTTAGGATGCATTCAGCGCCTCCAAGTAAGATGTCAATGTCACTTTGTCAACAGATCTAAAGCTGAAGTCCCCTACAGACCTGTGTGTAACATCAAAACAGCAGACAAATGCTTGAGAGGGATTTGAGAGGGATTACACATGAGTACACTGACGACTCCACAGCCTTTGCATTGTACGCTCTGTCTATTCCCAGTGTCTGAGGACGGGTGGCAGAGAGAATGCATTTAACAAGAAGAAACAGACATTAAACATCAAACACCCCTTTGCTTCTGACAATTAATTGAGAAGAAAACCTCATAATCAGTTGCAGATTTGTCTCTGTGCAGCTAGCGTGACTCTGCTCAATTATCACACTATAGTTCACAGCAAAGAGTTTGGTTCTCATCTTTGTGTTACTTGAGGATGGGGAAGCAGCAGACAGAGCTGAAAGGTTAAAGGTGGCAGGAGGAGGTCGCCAAGGATGTCACTGTCTCTAGCCATAAATAATATAAACCAGTGTGGTCTTTGGTTTATAGCTCAGCTTTAAACCCACACTGTACTAGAGGCTGTCAGTGAGGTGCTGGGAACACATGTCCAGAAAGCTGCCCCGCATCAAGGCAGGTCTATGCCCACATTGAGCACTTCAGGGTCTCTGGGTAGGAGAATAACTCCCAAGAACATTCCAGTATAAAAAAACTGGCCCTGCTTTCCCATCATTAGGCAGTCTCAGTGCTAGTCAGTGTCTAAGACCAGTGTGAAAAAATCACAGCCATTTATTGACACTTGCAACTGCAGCATCCTCTTCCATGTCAGGAGGGAGCTGCCACAGCCTCCTACCAGCCACATGTTGCTCCTTCCCTACCCAGCTGAGTTTGCAAAGACTTATTTCCAAGGTAACCTGCCTAATTTTGGGTGGCATGATTGGGGCAGTATTTACACCCTTAGAAGGATGTGCTCTCTGAAAGGGGACACACTCTTCTCCCTGGAACATGGTTAGAATCACTCTCATGGGGTGCTTCACCTTGTGCCTCACACAGCACAAGACAGAGATTAAGAAAACTATGAAATGTTGCTAAAGTTGAAGCCTGATCTTAAAAGCAAAACCAATTCCTGCAGCTGCAGTCTCAGCCACTCCCCTGGTAGTATTTCACAGCCCAGACCAACCACGCACAGTCCTGCATCAGCCAGCCCTTATTGCTTTAACACTGAGATGTAAACTGGATAAAACAAATCAGATGATCAGAGATACTCAGATCCAATCTGCACTTGCCCCTAGAGTGAAATAAAAACGTCAGGACTCCTGACCTTCCTCCCACGTGAATCTGCTCCTTTACATTCTAGAATTAACTGTGCTGAAAGAGGGGTCCCTGGTGCACAGAGAAATTAATGGCACTGGAAATTATTCAGGAGAGCTCTGGATCTGGGCCGAGGAGCAGTGGGAACCAGCAGCATTGAGCACTTCCAGGGCAGATTCTGAGGAGACTTGGCTGCATCCCAGGCCACAGAAGAAAGGCAGATTTGCCCTGCCCTCCCTGACACCTTGGCACTTCTCTCAGTCTAGAGGTTACATTTGCCACCACCTGGAAAGGAAAAAAGCCTGAAAAGTAAGCATATAAATGTGCTAATCTCTTAGGACAGCACATACATAAAAGCAAGTGTTTATATAAATGATACCCCTCACTTCAGGCTGAGTTTAATCATCAAAGCACATTTTGTTTGGTCTTTTACTAGTCAGAAATGGCTGGTATTTAATAAGCCCTGGAGCCAGATCTCAGTAGGACAGGCTTTTTATGGGCCCAAGGCACCTACCATACTGTCCCTTTTCCACTGACCTATGTCCAGCTGATTTGAATTTACTTCCTCAATTTGATGCTTCACCCAGTTAGATCAAAAAAAAAAAAAAAAAAGAGAGAAACATGCCATTTCTAGACCACAGTTCTTGGTGTCACTACACATTACTGATAATTTAGGAATGCTACAGAACATCTCAAGTTTAAAGTACTTTCATGGTTCCAATGGAGAGCTAAAACAGATGGAGTTTCAGTGTGACCTTTCAACCTACCAGACACTGTTGACCCAGATTATAGTTCAACAAAGCTGCTCCTGGATTCATATTACATTTTGGGAGGGTTACTTGGGAGAATGGATACACTGCTTGGAGGCAGCTGGGATGGCTGGCTCAGTGAGCCACAGGATGTGAACTGCATGTCCATCCTACTCCCTGTGTGGATGTCTTCATGCCAAAGTAGGTGCTTTGTGCCTGCAGAGAGCCTCTGCTCTCTCCTATAAGACGTTGAAAAAGGAATTCAGGGATGGAAGAGCTGAAAGATTTCACTGGAAAACAAAGGAGTGGCAAAAATCAGCTAGAAGGGAGAAGCACTCCAGTTTATGATCCCTCTTTTTCCAAGTTCAGGTGGCACACCAGAGATGAAGACTTGTTGATGGCATTCAAAAGAGGTCTTATCACAGAGACAGCTGCATTTCAGAGACTGCTACAGCTGGGTGGTGGGGGCTGGCCAGCCCAGACAATGTGGCCACCCAGGCTCCATAGCAGCAAGCCCAGCCTGTCTGCCTGAGCTGAGCCATTTGGGTTCTGGAGAGAGACCATAAACCACCAAGCACTGTGGCATCCTATTGAAACTGATGAAGTTCCTGTCAATGTGCTATTATTTTAGACATTATGGCACTAAAAATAGCACTTGTATTTTTTTTTAGCAAGCTTGTTGTTTTCAGGAGCTCTGAAAATATAAAGGGTTCCATAAGTGCTAAGAACAAGCTTGTGAAATAGTCTCACTGGAATACAAAACCACTTGAAAATACTGTTTGTTACATTTCCCTGTGAACTCAACAATGGAACTATGCAGACCATTTTGCTAAAACACTGGATTAATTTTACTTAAAACTTATTTTACTCTAAGAAAATCCAGGAAAACTTCCCAGCAAGTTTTTCTCCTATTCCAGACAGCAGCAAGAAATCTGGATTCTCACAAAGTGTATCCAGAATGCTATCACCATGCCAAAAGCCTCCTCAATCTCTGCCTCCCCATGATCCAAACCTTAATTATCTCCTCTTGTAACAACAAAACCAGACAAACAACTCTGATGTCCTTCTAGTGGAGAATCAGCTGCATGAGAAAGACCAGGCTTGTCCTAATCCTCAAAAGACTGACATGTGTCCTAATTGTGAAATCTGGACAGCATTTTTCAAAGCAGCTTTTTCTCCTGCTGCCCACATCCATCACTGTTTGTTGGAGCCTTTGCTCCCCACAAGCCCACGCCAGCTGGAGTCACTGGTGGGGGCTCATCCCCCCCTGGTCCAGCATAAAGCTGTTGGGGTAGAAGTAAAACATGAGGCACCCAGCGGGGAATTTCCCAATACATCATCCCAGGAGTGTTGGATGCTGAACAAGTAGGAGCTTATCACCGTGTCGCTGTTCTGTAACTGAAAAGGGCTGCTGATGGGCTGGGAACTTGCCAACATCTTGTGTTGCAACATTTTGCAGATTATACCAGATGATAAAGGTGCTGCATTTAATGAATTTTGTCAACTAAGTTATCATTTTCACATCATACAAAGCCAGTTTGGGGCTAGACTTAGCAGTTTTCCAGCCACTCTCATCCAAAAATCTTCAGTCTTTCCACAGAATCATGGAATTTTGGGGATTGGAAAGGATCTCAAGAGATCACCTAGTTCAACTCTCCTGCTGGAGCAGGAACATCTAGATCAGGCCACATTTACCAGGTTTCAAAGCTGCCTTGTGAAATAACTTTTTAGGTTTTATCAGTGTGTTAGGAATGGCTGTAGCCATCCTGAGTGAAGGTCTTTTGGAAGCAGTCCTGGTGGGAAGCAGGGGGGAGCTGCTGGTGTGGCACGAGGCTTCCCCCAGAGGATGCTCAGCCTGAAGAGATGTGAGCTGCAAGGGCACTCATGCATGTAAGAGCACTCATTGGACTTTTCTTCCTTGAAATCTGAACCCACCTAAACTTCATGAGTCCATAAATATAAAGCATGTTAAGAAAAATCTCCTTTTCCTTACCCTGAACCTGTGATCTACTCCTACATTTTCATACTCCTTTTCCTTTTTCTTGGAAGTGACATTCCCTGCTACCTTCTCTGTGCCACCCAAGCTTTGGAGACATCTGTCCTTCTCCCACTCTTTCTTTCCAAAACAGAAAGACCACAAGCACAGCAGTGTTCAAATAACTGATAGCTGTAGAGGTGCCAAACTGCCTCTGGAACCAAAAGTTAAGATCCTAAAAAGCTTGTGGAACTGACTCAAATAGGGTCTGCCTCCAAGACCCACAATGCCCTTGTCCCAGATGCCCCTTCCTGCTTCTACAAACAGATACCTGCTTCTACAAACAGATACCTGCACAGAAACAAGGCATTAAACTGCAAAATAATACACCATTCAGATTGTGTGACACAAATTAATGAGATTGACACTGTCCTGTTGGTAGGGGACATGGAAGGATGGAGGTCCCTTCCAGCTTAGAGGGTTCTATGGGGACAGGCAGACATAAGCATTCAAAAGTAAAACAGGTTTATATTTAGATGAATATAGACAGGTAGTAATTACTTTAAAAACTTTAATTTTAAAAGATCATTATTTCTTTAATCATTTTTTTTTCTCGCACCTCAAATGTAGGCTTAATGTTCCAGCAATGGCTGTAAGTCCAAAAGAGACAGATTTTTCTGTCCCCACCCATGAAGAATAGTTGATTCACTTAAAGCCTTGCCAAGGCCATATGCAAATCTTCCTAATAGGAGCAGCTGCTGGCCTCACAGCCCAGGGGATAAACACAAGTTGTGCTCATGCTGCTGCCCCAACTCACATCTCCAGAATTACATTCAGGTAAAGAAAAAGCAGTTTCTACCACCTCACTGCAGCTGTGGAGGTATCTGCACAGGGGATGTGTGTTGTGGAGCCAGCTTGGACAGCAGGAGCAAAGCCTGGGCAGGAAAACATGTAGGAAAATTTGTCTGGGCTCTCCTGCAGCAGACTGGCATTGTCCTCGGGCAGCCGTGCCAGTCTGCAGCACATTAGGGTTTGGCCCAAGTTCTGTGTTGAGAAAACAGCTTTCCATCTGGATTTCATCCTCTCAAACCCCATGAGTGTAGGTTATTTGTATATATTCTGTAGCTGACAGAATGTTTTACACAGTTTTAGGATAAGCACAAAGACAATACCTGGTACAACAGTTCTGTATTAAACGAAAACAACAGCCTTTCTGGTTTGCTCTTTTAAAGCTTGTCTGACACAAATATCCGGCTGGAGCTAAGTCAGGGAAAGACTAATCCAAGGCTGCTGAAGAACAGGAGAGCCTGGAGGAGATGAAGATTCCCCTCAAGTTGCCCAGTCCTCCTGCTGGTGCCCCACAGAATGTCAGAGCATGAGCCCAGCTTCTCACCTTGAATAGTGACTGAAATCTTACTACTTCTGAGTTCCTTTGGAGGAAACCAAATGTGCTTTGGTGGCAGAAGACTGACTCCACTTTGTCCTTTAGAAAGTGTATTGTATTCAGATGGCTTTTATCATCCAAGGGGTATCACTGCACTCCCATCTGCTCCTCTCCCATCCCCAGTCTTGAACTAGTTATCCATGTTTTTTGTTACCGAAAGCCAGGATTTCTGTAACAAGTTTTGCTGCAGTCAGTTTAGCCTTAATTTATTTTTTTCTTTTGAACAGAAACTGAAGCCAGATCAGTCTCCCATGCCCTCTAATCTCCTGTTTGTTTGGACAGCCTGTGAAGCAAGGACAGTCCAACAGAAGAACAGGTTTGAGAGAGTTTTATATTGTACCTATTTCCCACTCCAAGGACACGCCACACTGCTCTGGGGAGCCTACGCCCCAAAGAGAGGGTTCCCAGTTCACATCCCCAGTTCCCCAGAACTGGGGCTCCCAATTCACATCCTTTCCTCCCTTTGCAGCAGTAGGGCTACCCCCAAACCTGCCCTTTGCATCAAGGGGGCTGCTCACAAACCTGCCCCGGCCAGGATCTGCCCCACAGGGGCCAGCTCAGAGCTTCTCCATACACTTTCCACCCTGAAATCCTATGAAGGGGTGGAATTTTCTAGCCTGAGCCTCCACAACTGAGGCTGAATTTAACATCCCACTTTGGGTGCAATTTTTAATCCCCTCAAATGCCTGACAGGAGAACAAACATTCCCTTATGGTTTTTTTTCTCCTTAAAATTCCTGCCTTCAGCTCATTTTAGAACTATTCTGACCACCACTCCAGACTTCATCTGAGCCTCAGGGCTCCAAAGAGTTTCTCCCATTTTCAGACTTTGCCATAAATCCTTTGCCAGATTTACATTCAACTTCAGAAGACACAAACTGTTTCTACTCCCAGCTTAATAAAGGATCATCCGTCAAAGAAATCCTCTTCCCACCTCAAGAAATTACATTGTTTAAATGGAAGAAAACTGGTTTTAATTAGTAATGAAGTATGAAACATCTATAACTTACAACAAGGGCACTGGGGAGAAGCTCTGCTGCTGTCAAATTGTTTCTGCAAGATGATCAATGACATCAAACTACCAGTCACAGCAACTCAAGTTGTTCTAGACTGTAATTAGGAATAATAAAATGGCCCCACCCACTCACAAGTGAAAAAAAAAATACATCTCCAGAAAGTAATCCTTCAGTTTGCAGTCCTTGTGGACTTTACACAGTATTTTGTGGCTTTTCCTAGGACTGGTTTTATGATGTTGACAATTGGATCTCCAAGTGACATCAATATTCGTGGGACAAAAAAAGAAACAAAATTAAATGGTTTGAGCATAGACATTCTGGAAAAAAATCAAAGCAAATCATAAATAAAAATTGCACTGGAAAAAAAAAACACATAGTTGATCTTAATTAAGAGCCTGCCTTTATTACAGCAAAGCCAAATCATTAACAGGCTGTGTTCAAACTTTTATCAGTGTTTCCTCTTCAGTCAAGGAGCGTCACCAACAAACTAGGCAGAAGATAATCACCAGCTTAATTGGAAAGAAGTGCATTAACATCTTCTAGGTCAATACCAACAAAAGTTCACCAAAAAATAGCCAAATAATTCACCATCTAAACATCAGCTCTTCCCTTAGCATCAATCAGAGGATCATGTAATTGCTCCCAAGTGGCAAAACCACTAGCATGGAAGTAAATGAACCATGATAAGAGTCTCTCGTATTAAAAGCATCATAAAAGCCTGAACACAAAGCCTTGCAAGAAATGCCCTTCTCCACATGGCACAGGCTGCATTCACCCCCCGGCTCCTGCCTCTGCTTCTTCTGGAATTCAGCTGCTTCGTGACGATATTTCAGACATTAAATTAACACTTCTGAAAGCTTTAAGGGATCAAAGGTTGCCCCCTTCACAAGTTTTTCAACCGAGGACATGATGAAGGAGTCTGGCTGTAGCTGGAAAAATAGTTCAGATGACACTCAAAGGGGTTGTTGTAAGAGGAGGTGACTGGGGAACTGGGACCAAGGCTGGTATCAGCCCCAGGCTGGCTTTACCCTGACACCCATGTGGCCACTGCAGAACATTCCTCTGCCTTTCACCCCCAGGGCACGTGTTCTGCTGCCAATGCTGCTTAGGGATCCTGTGCATGGACGATCCTCTTGGTTCTGGAATTAACTAAAGACTACACAGACTAATAAGAAACTGGTCAACTAACACAGAGCTCCCCATCAGAAGTCAAGGAGAGAGTCCCAGCTCAGAGGCAACCAGCCTTCCCTGGGTGAATCAAAGGGCAGCATCTACCCATGGAGGGACAGAGGGTGAGCCTTGAAGCTGTGCAGCCAATTGTTTTTATGCAGGTGTCACATCCAGAGCTGATGGTAGTTTCAGTACCTGAGACAAAATAGGATTGTTGCTGTTGTCTCTGCTGGGGATGGGGAGGATAAACTGTGCTGGGGATGGGGAGGACAGCCACATGTTCATCTTCTTTTCTCTTAGCAGCAGGAATTAGGTACTCAGCACAGGATCCACAAAACCTTACTTGTCAAAGCTGTATTTTCAGTGATTTTTCGGGTGTTTCAAAGACCCTTTTTGCCAACACATGGCTGATTTCTCTCAGTGCTATCAAAAATCTGCCCTCCCCAGGGGTGACTGGCTCAACAGAAGTCTCAACATTCATGTCATAAATATCTTGAGACAAGGCTGTTGATTCAGTGAAATGTGTGGTTGACTGCTATTGTAAATGCATTCAGAGAAAACCTCACAGTGTGCTGCTGCTTGGGATTGCTTGTGAGCAAAATAAATTACAAACCTTTTTTTTTTTAAATAACATTTTGATACATTACAAAGTGTTTTTTCTTTTAGTTCTACACCACATGGTTTAAGATTACATCAAGCAATGTAGCTTGTTGAGAAAAGATACGTGAAAATAAATAAATAAAAAGGGATTAAAAGTAAAGCCAGTTTGTTAATTGCAAGAGGCTATAATTTGAATCAGCAATGTCTGGATTAGATTATTCTGACAGCCTCAAAGAAGACAAAATTTTGCTACACATTTGCAAAGCAGAAACGAAATGGAGGGCAAGCAGAGTCTTCAAACTGAGGTCACTCTCAAAATCATCTACTTCTGGATTTGCATCCAGATCTGATAATGGCTTGGTAGCTTGGAGCAAGTCACGGAGCTTTATAAATTGAGATTCCCTGCTGAGTCAGGCCATCAACAGGCAGGACAACCAAGTCCCTCTGCAGGAGATTGAAATCCCTAACTATTGGAGGGCAGGGGACATTGGGTTGTATTTAAGATGATCTTTCCACAGACTAAATTCTTAGATTTAAGAAAGCAAACCCAGGCACCAACAGCTTTTAGGAAATGCCAAAATCTTCAAGCTCCCCAGATCTCTCCAGCATAACGTGCAAAACCACAGCAACGATGGAGCAGATACACTTCATGGAAAATACAAACCAGCATCTCTGAGGCCAACCAGTCACCCAGAAATCAAGCAAACTCAAGCAGAGCGTTGCATTTCTGCAAAGAACAAAGTCAAATGTTTCCAACCAGAGATGGGGAGATCCAGCTTATCTTGTAGCTCAGAGGGTAACTCATTTGAGAGCCAAGTCCCAGTTCCCCAGCTGAAGGCTGTGACACAGAGGCTGAATCAGAGCCCTCCACCCCTCAGTGGTACTGCCTGAGATCCACTGGGCAGAGCTGTAGGCTGCTATTCCAACCTTCTGAAATTTAGGAAAATTTTACTATGACAGGTGGAATTATCACTGTGACAGACATTTTACGAGCAAGACTACACATTTCTAAGAGTCAGCATTTCCCTCTGGAAACCCTTTCTAAAATAAAATTAATTCTAATATGAACTTTATGGAGTACTATGAAGAAAAATGGTATTATTAAAACAATGCACATCTAATACAAATAATTGCTGTAATAAAACTTGAAGAATTATGAGATTATATTTACACTATTATATTACTTCATGTCTCAAAGGATGCCACATGAATTACAAAAAGAAAATCATACAGAAGCACAATAATTTCTGGATCTTACCAGCTCTGCTAAGCTCTTTGGCCTAGCTGTAAGAGAAAAAAACCCAACAAACTCTTTAAGTTTCCAGAGCTCTGAATGTTTAAACACCCAGTCTTTCAGAATTACACCCTTCTTACCCTTGGATAATCTGTGCTTAGGGATAAATAGCAGCAGAATCCTGGTGCTGGCATTTTAACAAGGTGAATATAACCACAATCATACTGTGAGCAATCACAAATTTAACTTCTCAGGCACAGCCTCAGAAAACCCAATCCTAACTGTTCCTAGTCAGGAGAAAAGGTCTCTGGTTGTTTTCTCAGGCAAAAAAAGAAGAATAAGTCTTGCTGTCTGAGATTTTAATGTCATGCTCTTGAAAGCTGAGATATGTTGAGCATGAGATCCAGCCCACTGCTCTGTGCCCCGCAGCTCATGTAATCCCTCACTTTCAGATACATTTCAATTGGCAATATTCAAAATTTCCAAATGGAAAATTGCTCCTGGTATGTGAATATGGCCAAATTGCAGGACAATTTTATTCCCACCAGTTGCTGCCACGCAGTGTGAAATTACAGCTCGTGTTACTCCATACCATGGCTCGCAGAAATTTGGACCAAAAACTTTTAAAATATTCATGCATATGCAAATGCAGTCTTGAACATAAATCAGGCACACATACTTAATGATCTGCTGCTTTGCCTTTATGAAATGGTAGATCAAAGCAGAACAAATGAGAAGATGGAATCCAAATTAACACATTAAGTGAAACAGAGCCCTCTCAGATCCTGGAAACCACTCAGTGTCTGGGTGTCACATATCCGATTACATTCCTCGTAACTCAAATGACAGAGCAGTCGGGGAGAAGCAAGGATGCCTATTCCTACTCATCACCAGCTACTCACAGTAATTTTTTTCAGAGTACCAGTAATTATCCTTAAAGGAGAACAATTAAAATCCAGTGTAATTGGAAGTCTGGTTGTGATTATGGATGAGTCAAACTGCTTTGGAAAATGAACATACAACTCTTTAGAGCTCTACTGGTATTTTCTTAATCATGTCATTTAAAGAGATACATAAAGAGAGTGCATCTATATAGTGGGACGCTCAAAAGCTCTCAGAACTACCCCATACTCTGCTCCTGCTAAAGTTGGTAGGGATTTTATTCCTTTAGTTTAATGGGAGAAGAATTACACCAGAACTGAGAATTTTTGTAGTAACCAAACCTTATTGTTTGCAAGCAGCCAGTTTACTTGATGGTGCTTTCTGGTGACCCAATAATCCTGATATCATTTTCCTGCCCTTGTGGAAGCCCCAGGAATGGGGCTGATAGGTGCTGATAGGGAATACAGGGCATTGGAGCTGTTCCATGCTCCTCCTGGTGAGGATAGGACCCAGCAGCAGCTGCGGCTCCACAGCACAGGGGGAGGACTTGGCCTGAGCCAAGATGCCGAGCTCACTGCTGGGGGTAAAATGCACGAGACTTGGCCTTGTGGAGCTCAAGCAATTTGGAGCAGATGGTTAGCATCAGAGAGCTGTTTAAAGAAACAGAATCGAGAGTAGAAAAGCTGAAAAATAACATAACGGGAGATTTATTTGTGGTCTCTGCTTCGGGGCTGTCTAGGAAACATAAGCAGTGGTTGGTACTTTTGAGTTCGTCACAGATAACACAGAACCTTGAACCAAATAGATTTTGGCTTTTTGCTTTGCAAAGTCAACGCCCAATCTGATATGAGGAGATCTAAAAAAAGCCTAAACCCTTTATACCAGTCCTCCAATCAGGCATCGAAACTCTAAAGCAGGTTCTCAAAAAAAAGGGGGAACATACAACAAAATGCAAAATTTAGAGAGAAAACTTGACAGTATTTTGCTTCTGAGTCATTTTGTTAACATTAGAAGCTTAGACTGAACCATACCAGAATTAATTTGGGCCATTATTCACACAAATTAAAGGTAAAGAACAAGAAGTGGGAACCCAGGCTTTGCTGACTGCTGTGATCACTGCTGTGGCCAGCTCTGGAGAAACCTCTCT
This sequence comes from Turnix velox, assembly GCA_013400935.1. Classification (NCBI taxonomy): domain Eukaryota; kingdom Metazoa; phylum Chordata; class Aves; order Charadriiformes; family Turnicidae; genus Turnix; species Turnix velox. The sequence continues at coordinate 399,770 of VZTY01022534.1, read as the reverse complement.
GGATGCACAGACAAGCTGCTGTAGCTAAAGCAAGTGATGGCAGAAGACCGGGAATGACACATTACCAGCAAGACCCCCTAGAAACATAGATAACTTGAAAACTACAACTTTAAATTCTATTATTTTTGTGCAACAAAATCTTCAATCTGAGAACTCATCTTCTCATGAATCATGCAAATGGTCTCAAAAAGTTATCAAAAGTTCTCAAACAAACACCAAACACACTGAAAAGCTGTGCTAAAATGGAAAGGATTCCCTGATCTTAATTTTCATTTTGTAATTGAAAAAAAAAAAATCTACTTATAATCCTCTTGAAAAATGATCCCCTTGGAATGAGTTGTCTTAATTCTTTACATCTGAGGGAGGCAAGGTAAGACAGTGCTACTCTGCGTTTTCTTCTATCTGAGGGAAGCTGGAAATAATCTGGAGAAAAGATTATTTCCAACTTTCCAGCTCTTTTTCTATAATTAACAGGATGTAAGACATAACAAACAGAGGCTGAAGAAAACCACAAACTCTCCATATGGGGCTCAGTTCCTGTTTACTAGTATCCTGTTTACAGCATAGGCTTTGATGGTCAGATAATCAGGCCTCTCATGTTCCCAGAATGACCACACTTATTCTGTACTTATTTAAGGCTGAGAAGGCTTTTTAATAAAAAAATATGTCAAGGAAACAAAGCAGAGAGAGATTATAACAATATGCATCTCTACGGAAATACCAGGCTCATTGTTATAGAATACAAAATTACCAAATACCCTTTTGTGTGAAAACAGACGGGCAATGGGAATTGCCAGTTCAAAGGGAGGCAAGAACAAAGTCCTTTCTCTCCTCAGTGTCTGGGTCACAGAACCCCTCAGGTGGAGGAAGGAGAAATCCCCACTTCCCAGGACATCCCTGCCTGAAGTTTTGTCCTTAGCCAAGGGCTCTCTTCAGGATGGGAGGCAGGTGCTGGCTTTCACCCTGCCCTTCTGGGCTCCAGGCTGGGGCTGAGGCAGGAGTATAAGGGGCTTTCACTGCAAGTTTGGATGATGCTTAACTCACACCTTGCCTCTTTAACCCAGAGGACCAGTTCAGATCATGTCTTGGTCCAGCACAGCCTAGAGATAAACCTAAATGGCACCATATTAACCAAAATCAAAATCAAAGAATGATTTGGGTTGGAAGGGACCTTAAAAATCACCTAGTTCCATCCCCCCTGCCATGGGCAGGGACACCTCCCACTAGACCAGCTTGCTCAGCTTGTAAGCTGGTCCAGGAGAAAGGTCCAACTTACTTGGAAGCTGGTCCAAACAACTTTCTAACCTGTTTGCCCTTCTGGGCAGTTTTTAGACTGATTTCTGTTTCAGGCGGCTGCCTCTGGACATCTTTCTATCCATGACACAGAAATTTAAGCAGAGGGAAATCCAGCCTTCTTACCCAGCCCTCTTGAGTCAGCCAGGGGACCTGGAGCCTGATCCCCACACCACCAAATGTTCCTGTATGTGACAGAACCAACTCCTGACTTGTAGTGTCCAGTTCTGCTTTGGCTGAAATCAGTCTGAAGCACATTCAGGACTCCCTTATTTCTGCTGCTCCTGTATTTAGCTGCTCCCCAGGCAACAATCACATCCCAGTTGCCAAGAAAGGTTTTGATGGCACTTTGTGATGACAGCACTGAAAGGTCTAAATTGTAGGGACAGACCTGGAAGATTCAGTCCTGCCAGGCTGGAGCAAGAGGACATGTGGCTTTGGCCTGAGCAGTGGGAACTGCACTCCCTGGCATGGGACACCTCACTCCCAGCTCCTTTTCCCTTTCCCACAGGGTCTGGGAACCTGGTGTAACCATGAGCTTGAGTCTTAAGAAACAGCTTTAAAAGAACCTTCATACATCAGCCTGATGCACTGACTCTACAACCCCATTAATTTCTTAGCCAAGGCTGGGAGACAAAAAAGGATTTATTACAGTAGTCCCTAGAGATGAGGATCAGCAAAGTAATTCTTCAAGGTGAAGTATTTCTTAAAAAATAATTGTTAAAAAATATTTTAATGACTAAAAAGTTGCTGCTTGTATCTCCAAGACAACATGGACCTTCTGCCTCAAGGCTGCATCAAAATGCCAGCAGCAGAGTTTACAGTGGGAATGTCAAAACCTCCTGTGCTGCTTTTGGGGCTTTTTTAAGTCCCAGACCATAAAAATTTTGCAATATCAGCTAATCTTGTGATATTCCGGTGTCCTCAGGCACTAAGTTTGGCTTTGGAGACTGTTCTTTTCCAGTCTTGACCTGAACTGGAACCACAGCTGCATGGACAAGTTCTGAACTTAGGAAAACCACAGAAACTTGGAGCCTATAGAGCAGTTTTGATGATCCTCTGCTATGGTGTCATTTTGTTGCCTTTTTCACAAGAGTATGCCCTTCTCTACAAACACTTTCTTCCTCTTTCTTTGCAATGGACAATTCTTGGAAACTTCATTCTATTTGGCAAGGACCAATTTTTCATCACTAGTGTTTTTGTTACAGATTTAACACCACTAATCTCATGGTTACCATTTTGCAACATTGCTGGTTGTGTGCAAAGTGTACAGAATGTACAGAAGTACAAGTTTATTCTATTTCTTTTAGTTGAGAGGAGAATTTAGGAGTGGAGAAGCCTGATATAGGAGAGCTTCTTATTTTCATTTCATTTTCTTTAGAACTTCTGATATAAGAGCAGTGATTTAGAGAAATTTACACATAGCAATCAAGATTTTCTCATCCCTTTGTATGGTCTAAGAAAAGTTGCAAGTATTTAAGTAAATAAAATCAAGGCTGGCTGACTGCTAGATAGTCAGGGAGATAACACATTGTACCACAGCTTTTATCTCTAAAAGAACTGAGGTTCTGTTATAAATAAACCAGCTGAAACTATGTGCATTGCAAATAAAGAAAGTTTTGTTTATTTAGATTTCTTTTTCTAGTAGTTTTTTCATAAATAGCTTTTCATTTTGCTTTTGAATGTCTTCAGCATTTGAAATAGTTTACATCCAAAGCCACCTTGCTCTACCAGATTTACTGATGTCATGTGTTTTCTTCATACATTGAATGTTGAAGGCAGTGGGGTTGAGCTATTGACATCAGTTGACAATTTAGCTCTTAATGGTTGTCTGCATCAGCTAAAATGAATTTAAAGGTTATTGTTCTTCCTTCCTATTAGTAACACATCTGAGATTTTATTTTGTTTCCCACCCAAACTGCACTATTCATATCATAAGAAAGAAGAGGAAAGTCCCTGTGACTCACACACAACCACCTTCATCAACTCAGTTGGAGAAGCACTCAGTCAGGAGACACTTCCTCAGGGACATAATCTCCTGGGAAAAAGGCCAGTGTGTAAAAATCTCTTGGAAATGATGGAAGACAAGGAAATTTTTTCGAAAGTATTGTTCTGGTATGTAAATTATTCTAGTGCTCCCAAAGAGGATGAGATTAAAAACTTCAGAACATACTTAATTAACAGCAATAATCTTAATATGGTTTGCACCATAAATATACCTGGCCTTCAACAGAGAGCAAAAGAGGTGTTTGAAGGGGTATCTTGGGTGTGGGAGATTTAAATATTGCTTAGCCTGAGGTTTCTCTGAAGAACTTTCTGGCCAAGAGCTCCTCTCACAGTCTCTTGATTCATACAAGTATAAGTGAAGAGAGAATCTGGCCCAAAAAATTTTATCAGCCTTAATATCATCAAAACTACAAACAGCCTGTTTCATTCAGTAGTTAAACCATAGAGATGAAAGCTTAACTCCATCCTTACTCTGAGATGTTCTAGGTGTTGCCAGGGGCACACTGATATTCTTTTTTGATTGTTTATGATAGCACCCAATATTCCTTTCAACAAAGATGACTTTAAGTCATGTCATGGACACCCCATTTGGAGCAGAGCCCTTGCAGTAGAGGCAGGGTATAACTCAGAGAAGTAATTTTTCAGTAGGAGTTCATAAGACTTGGCTTTGAGCCCACAAGTGAGAGGTAGCAAGCTCCACAATCAAGTAACATCCCCAAGATCCTTTCAGCCTGCAGGAAAACCATTCAGTTCCTCACAATTCCTTCTCAACCATGAGAAAGTTTTAATGACATGTTGGTCAAATAGTGTCATGGGTTCAGCACAAGGTTTTTTTGGTAGGTCAAATGCTCACAAGCAGAATTCCATAAACTTCTTGGCTCAAGGGTACTCGCTGCCTCACAGAAGGAGCTCAGTGCCATGTTCATTAGTCACTTGCTGCTCACAGCATCTTCATGAGGTCACTGTTGTTTGTCAAGGTAAAATGACTCACTTGACACTATTGCATGGCAATGTTACAATAGAGCTAAGTCCCAGCTCCCTCTTCCCAACTAGATGAAGATACTTTGTGCACCACAAATCTATAGATGAGAAAGTCACTAGGACAATACCAAGAGCTGCTCTCAAGTATTTAATTTTGAAATATTTTATTCTGGCAGCCCAGAAGTATGCTAAAGATCTCATTTTTTTCAAGGACAAACAATTTGACTTTGCTGAACTGAAATCTGTAGAACTCATCTTAAAAGTACAGTCTTCTGCCTGCCACTGGCCACAAGCTGCTGCCTTTCAGCAGATAGTGAAGATTCATCATTGTTTTATTATTATTCAGCATCACTTATGTTGATAGTAAATCAGTTTAACAACATCTGCCATGGGAAGGCTCCAACAATCACGCTATTGCACAATCACACATCCCCTTGGTAGCCTACTGCAATCCAAGCGTTTTTTGGGAAAAAACTGCCTCCCTTTCAGCTTAGTACACTCTCTACGGCCTCCAACAATAAAACCTCCTCATCATGAGCTTCCAGGAAATGCAAAGAAATCTTCAATGCTCATTTACCTCAAGGCCAAAAGGCCAGGTCATCAGCTGGGAAAGTCATAATGCAATCAGGATTTTCCCAGTAAAGCAGCTCTCCAAGAAAATCTTTCTCATGACGCCTTGCTGAGGAGACATTTCCTATTCTCTTCAGTTATCAAAGAGCAATAAATATTAACTAGGCTTGGTCAAAACTTTGTTATGTGGTTTCATTTTATTGCTGGAATAGGCTGCTCTGCCTGAACAGATATGGTTAGCAAGGATGGGACAGCTTCACTAAATTATTTATTTTTTCATTTCAATTGTTGTTCTAAAAACAATAGTTTTGAAATGGTCAGAGAAGGTTTCTCTGGCATTTTCAGAGCTCAGAAAAAAAAAATTCCTTACTTGGAGCAGCTTTTCATTTTCAAATAAAAGTTGACTTATCACCAAAATATCCTGAAGACAAACACCAAGATGAGTGGTTTTCTGACATGGTTGAGAAAAAGGCTTCAAATATTAAAAGAACTCAAGGTACAATTAACCTATTTTCTGGTGAATCCTAAGTCAAGCTGTACACAGGATCTTGTATTCTAGAGTATATCACCAGAATAACTCTAATCTACTATGAGATATATTGAAAGTTATTTCATAAAATTGAAATTCCCTTGATAGAAGTTAGTGCCACAAGGTCCACTGATTCAAAATCAGTACATCTGGACACATCACACACAGCACGTGCTTAGGTCAGATCTTACAGGAAGATCTGCCATGATGAATCCAATTTTCCTCTTACAGACATTCATGTCTCCATTGCTACAGCCAACACAACCTGTCCCAGCCTTTGGCTCTGTAAAATCCAATGAGAAAAGCTCTAACTGTCCCACAGAGCATGGGACTTAGAACTGGAAAATGAGCCATTTTTAATTGACAATATGGCCAAGAATAGAAACTAGGAAAAAGGGGGGGGGGAAAGGCCTAAAATGAGTGGTGTTTAAATCTAATATCCCAGCCTTTGATTCTCAATGGTGTATAAATAGTTCATTCATGGAAAGCAACTATATCTTTTGAGTATTAACTCTACTAGAAGAATGGTTCCAAAAGAGAAATCATAAATTTTAAACTGTCATTTACTCAAACAACAGGTCTCAAGCACATGCAATCTTACTCCATTGGGAGTAAGCACTTAAACAATACATAATATCTCCCAGGTAACTGTAGCACTGTATGAGAGCACTTTTATTAGATTCCTAATTAAATTTCACAAACTTCATAGCAGTGACAGATTCTTGGTTATCTCGGCTGCAGAAATTCAGATGGGATGCCAGAGGGAAAGGATGGGGCTGCTGTTTGTCTTATTGCATGCCAAGATTTCGTGCTACCGGTTACACTCGTCAATCTCTAGCTGCAGCAGGTAAGAGCTATAAAGAATTCATTAAAAGGGCTGAGATTTATTAGAGGCACCTCAAGCTCATTAGGGATGCTGATGAAATGTGAAGCTCTTGAATCCACACGCCACCTAAGAAACACTCAAGCACAGCCTACTAAGCTTTGGAAGAGAGGGGAAATGCTTTTTTTTTAAGGAAAAAACATTACAAAATATATATAAATCAATTACAAAATNCCAATAGCAAAATGACAGCAAGATTTGGGTGTTTCAGAAAAGGAGAAGGAAGATAAGAAACATTATAATCAGGTTTAAACCAGGGGACAAGTAATAAAAAAAGAAAGAGGGAATAATAGGACTCATATAGTAACTGCTGTGGAAAAAACAACTTCAATAAACCCAAACTTAGCCCTTGAGGTGAAATACTGGAGTCACCCGCAATGGTGAAAACACGTTTGTTTTTCCCCTCCATCCTCTGCAGGAGTTTCAAGTTACACTGAAGCTTTTGCGCTGAATTTTAGTTTTAATTTTCACTTTTTTCCATGAAAAACAATGCCTTTGGAAAAAAGCAGACACTTTCTGCAAAAGCCTGTTCATCGTTGCAACATTTGCCTCTCAAAATAGCAGATGTAGTTACCTGCCTGAAAGAAAAGACTAAAATAAAAATATGGGGAATTTTCACACCATTTGAGCTGTGAAGTCCATTGCAAAGGAGATGCCAGGTGTAAACTTGTCTTTAGTCTATCTCAAACTTAAACAGACTCAGTTTGTGCCTCCTGCACATCAGCTGGCTCAGGTAGTGAAGGCAGACTAAGCCTCATATGGCTTATCAATGGAGAAAAAAAAAACAAAACAAAACAAGAACTCCACACTTCTAATACAAGCATTAACTGATTTTAGCTCAATGTGAGCTAAATGTGAGATATTGTCTACTGGGCCTAATAAATGAGGTAACTTTGTCTGAGATGGTTTTTCCTCTATGTATAAAGACTTCCAAGCCAAAGGCATAGGGAGTTTCTGTGGCCAAGTGAGATTAATTTGGTGCACAAGGCATCCCCCCCAGGGAGGGATTACAGCCCAGGTAATAAAAGAAATTCCCTTAACAAGCATGCATGTGAGAAAAGGCAGAGTTTCTTCCTGGGATATTTGATTTGGGAACCCAGTGATGTGGCCAGTCTGTCCCAAGTGTGTGACATTGGCTGCACACCATCGTGCAGTCACCAGAGATGCAAATGCCATGTAGTCCTCTGAATATGAAGTGTTTGCATTTCATCTATTCTATGTTTCTCAGGATAAAAATACAGTTGAGGGGAAAAAGAAAAAATAAAACATTTAAAAAAAATAAATCAGACTTTACATCTAGATGGAGAATGATATCTGAAGTTCCCATAGATTTCAAGGTGTTCCTGTTTAGACCATTTAGAGGCCACACTGAAATATACCACAAACCTGTGCTGTAACAGGAGCAGTTTCAACAGAAACCTTACCAAAGAGATCAAGAGAATGTGAGAAGACTTTATCTTCTTTTCTCAGCCTCCCCTCCTATTATGTTGAAATTAATCCCAATTCCTCCAGTTTTATGTAAACTCTCCCTTTTTTCCCATAAAGATTTCATAGAGAAAGGCAAACACAACTAAGACATCCAAACCAGTGACAGCACAAAAAACCACCTCCCTGGCCAACATCTAACACAGCAAGACCTAATTTAAAAGTTATTTCTTCAGCCCATTAGCAACAAATACAGAAGACTTGTATTGCACACACAGATGCTGCAGCATTGCTTGAGAGGAGTCTCATGCAACCTATGGGACTGACCTGATGAAGATCAGGATAAAAATAAATCCAGAAAACATCTGTAGATAAATATAAATTCTTACTATGAAGCAAAAAGTGTCAAAGTCCAAGATCTCCTTCAGCAAGACAAGCACACACCAGTGTCATCACATGGCACCAGTGAAGAGAAACACGAGACAGAACCAAATCAAACCAATAAAAGCTATTACAATGTGAGTAAGACTTACCAGAGGCCCATCAATCAGAAAAACCTCTTTTTGAACTGAAATCCCACCTGAGAAAGGGATGGATTTGGACTGATCCTTTTGATGATTGTTTTCAGGTGCAGTGATTTATGTCCTGTCCCTCTCCAGGATTTCAGAGCTCAGGTGACTTGCCCTGTTTCCCAGGCAGTGCCCATCAGCAATGTGGCCTAAAGGGGAGAATGAGGAGGGGCTAGTCAATACTCAACATGGCAAATAGCACAACACAACCCACTGTCCAACTGATATCAAGAAAAGTATGTGGCCTTGTAAGCATATGACACACAGAAGCAGATATAGAGACCAGTCCCCTGAAACCATGGTGCTTCTCTATGGGCCTGGCTCACAGCATCCTGCAGCCTGTGAAGTGCAGATGCTACTAAATTCCCAGAAGAAACTGATCCTGGAGCAAGTATTCATGCAACAATTCACTGTGAAAATACATCTCTTCCCAACCATCACGCCGAAAATCAGTGACAAAAATCAGCCCAAAGAATACTAATTTTCTACTGTGCTAAAGCTGAAGAACCTTGAGTGAATAGTTCAGACACACAGATGTTTAGGCACTTTTGTATGTGTTTTAAGTGAATGCACCTCTCTTAGAGAGAATGCGATAGAAAAGTCTCTGGATCATCTCCCTGAAGAAGAAGAGTGGCAGGTCAGTAAGATGAGTTGCACTGGACACCTTGGAGCAACCAGAAAAACTGCTTGTGGTTTTCTGCCTTCAAGTTACATTAGCAGCCAAACTTTATCTGCTTCTCTGAAAAGAAGTGGAAGTTGTAACCTCTGTACTCACTTCTCTTTGAGGTTTGAGACATTTATCTTCTAGGACCACCTGGGAAAAACTTGCCTACGAGTTACAGCTGTGCTTTACTCACAAAAACAGCCACCTGCCTTTGTCCTGCATTTCTGTTTAGCAATATTAGTAATCTAGGTGAAGACATTATGCCAGCATGGATTAGTTACACAATCACCTCTTCTGGAGGGTGTGGGAAGCTCATTACATCCCTACAAGAGAGAGCAAGAAGAGGAGGGTTTTTTTAATACAGAAGACTCCCAAACATTAATGAGTATGGCCAGCTATGGAGCCCACCAAGCAAGCAGGTGAAAATACATTCATGTGAACATTTACTGCAACAAGTCTCTTTTTTCCCCCTCAAGACATTTCTGCTCGTTCAAAATGTGCAGCAATAAATCAAATTAGATCAAATGCAGCTGTCTGAAAGGAAGCCACACAATAATCAGGTTTGAATTTTCCCACCCCTCTCCCATAAAAAGCCAGAACAGCATTGCAGAAAGGTAACATGTGCATCTAACCCATTATATCTGACTTGAAACAGCCTAAAATGACATCTGATAGCAGCTTGTATGGGCAAGCTCTTCTTAAATGTAATTACTCCACGAGGTCTATCCTAAGTCAGTTAATGATCAGCAGCAGACAAATAGAAATCAAGTAGTATTCTCTGACTTTGCAGCGTATGGTAGTAGTTTTTAATATTAAAAAGTTCATGTCATTCCTCCTTATGTTTTGATTTTATAAAGTAAATGTGAAATCTGATTAGGTTAATTCAGCGTGTTGTCAGATTGTCACTTTTCAGCTCTTTCATTGACTCTCATCTATTTCCTTAACCCCATTTTCAGCCCAACATCCATTTTTGTACACTGGGTTTTCCATATCAAGAGCTACAAAACTGGTTACTCTCTGAATTTCCCCAGAATGCATGATCTTGTTGGGGTAACTGGGATGCCAAAAGAGGATGTGCTCACTGTGAGTATATACAACTGTTTGTATTTCCTTCTGCAGTGAGGCAAAAGGCAACATTAGAAAGCTGTTAGAAGACAGCTGAAGATAAAGGGCAGCATTTCTGAGCCTGTGTGTGATTATCTGTACTATTACAGGAATTATAGAGATCTACTCTATTGGCTATTGGAAGGAATTAATAATTCCTTGTATGTGGATTTCTCCTGCAGTGCCTCAGCTGTTCTCATTCAGAACAGTATAAAAATCTGTCTCAAAACTCAGTTCAGCAATTCAGTGGGTGGTTTTACATCCTCAGCACACACTTAGAACTGCTCTTTCCTAACTGCAGAGCAGCCTTTCCCTCCTCTGAGGAGCACTGAGTGTATTTTACAGGGAGCTTGCTCCTGCAAGATGGGGATCTGCAGAGCTGAGCAGCTAAAGAGCCAATAAAGCATTTCACTTCGTGGCCTCTCCCTCCCTGTGAACACTCCAAACTGCAGAAAAAGAATCCTCCTGGTAACTGAATTTCACTTTGAATTACCCAACATCATCTTAAGTATCTAGAGACCTCCTTGATTTCTACAAACCCCTGCAATCTGCCTGGCAGTTAAAGAAGGGGTTAATTAGTTAGGTAGTCCCCTTACGCCCCCGCTGGATTCATTTGGTTTAGGTGAAGTTACACCTAGTTTTAAACTGCCACTGTAGGAGAGTCCCAACTTGTTTCACTATCAGTTGGCTTTGATAATTTGCCAAGGAGCTAATCCTGCCTGGCGTGCAGCTCAACACATCCACCTCACCTGCACTGTATCAAAGCATTCACCTCCACTTCAGAAAACCTAAATGTAATCCTGCCAATGGTTGCTACAGCCTAGTGGAAAACACATTTTGTAAACGATTCTGTATGGCTTTGTTTTTATGGATTTTTTTTTTTTTTCCTTCAGGAGTTGTATCTGTCACTCTCCAGCTCTCTGTGTGTTTATGGAGTCACCTTCTGTCCTAGAAATTCTCCGTGTTGCCACACAGGCTCCCAGTGGCTGTGGGGCTTGGGAGGGAACAGTTCATTGCAAACACAAACACATTTGCTGACAGTGTAATTACTCCCTTCCCCAGGATTTTGCCTTGTTTTCTTAAATGCAGGACACCTACAGTCACAATGGCAATATATCATTTGCCTGTAGCGCAGCTTTCTTTCCCCTGTAAAGTGTTAATGAAGTTCCTGTCCTTATTTCTGCAGTAATTGTAAAAGCCTGTTGGATAATATACTAGCCACACTTTATTAAAATGCTGGCCACACTTTATTAAAAACCTAACAATCCGATCCTGTGCTCCCTGCTAAGGAAGGAGCTAGCTGTAATTTCATTTGGAGCTCATTTCTGTGTGCTCAGATCACACACTTGGTTTTAATTCTTCCAGGGACTGATCTGAAGACAATGTGCCCAGATGGAGCACATTCAGCTGGTTTGGATTTGGCTGTGGCCACGTCCATACGACTTTCTAACTCCAAGCCTGATCCTGGAAGGTGCCGTGGATGCAGGGGGTTTGCTGCCAGCCTCTGGGCTCCCACCCATGTCCCAAGGGAAACTGAGGCAGCTCCAAACCAACCGGGGGAGGGTGTCAAGCTGGGCTGGGAAGGTCCATGCAAATGAGTGCCTTGGGACATTGGGGACACCCAGGGTTTGTAAGGCCCTTGCCACATCGTGACTCAGCATGGCGGTGATTTGAAGGAGACAATAGAGGGGGTGGTGGCAGCTAATTATTTGACAATTATTATTGTTAAATAATCCTTCCAAGGGATGAGGAGGGGAATGAGTCTCAAGTGTCTGCCTTTTTTCTTTTTTTTTTTTTTGTTGTGTGTCTCCTTTTTTGATGATCTTAACATGCAAGTCTTGCACAGATGGGGGTGGGTGAGGTGGTGACACCTAAGGGTCGCTTGGGGTTGGTTTTGCTCCTGTTGCAATTTCCACAGTGGGAGCTGCACCAGCATCAGGAGAAGATGTCCACAGCACAGTTCATCCATAGGCCTGGAATGGGATTGGGTCCATCACCACCATTTTACCTGCAGGGAAACTGAGGTACAGGATGCCCTCATGGGGCTGTGGTTCCCTCAGCAACTGTCCTTGAGACCTTCTCTGTGCAAGTCTCTACCCAGAATAACTGCAAAAATTGTGTTCCCATCTAATTTCCTCTCTGTGTAAAGTAAAACATCTTTATTCTCCGATGTCTTTCTATCCATAAGGTCATTGCAAACTGAATGTGGAAGCATGTGTGTGTTTGCACACAGGGAATATCTTGCTATTTATGAGAAGAAACACAGCAAAGTGCTTTACTGTGTTATTTCTGAGGTGAAATAGTCAAGACATAAAACTCTTTGGTGTTAGTGGCACAAAAAAGAAAAGAGTCTGTTGTTTGAAATCTCAGTAGAAGAGACCGTCAGGGCCCGTTAAAAATGTAAAGTGCAGAATGAAATAGCATAAACTTGGACAGGAGAAGAAAAGGTTCATACAAAGCATGTGAGGCAGAACCTCTTGGCCTCCAGTCTTGAGGCGTCACTTCTACAAACAAGGTACAACATTTTCTTCTGTTTTCTCTGATGACAGCACTCTTTGATTTTCTGAAGGAAACCTCATGGAAAAATGTATGGCTCTTTCTGCGTGTGATTAAACCATTAAAAGAATGGCCAGGGTGTACAAAATCACTCAAAAATGTCATGGCAGATGAGCACCCAAATAGTTTTTTGGCAGAAAGTGATTAGCTCAGCTGGATTTCCTGGTTAAATACAAGGTTAGGTAAATACTTGAATAAACTTCTTTCAGCAGGGATGGGATTAAGGAGAATGTCTTATTCTTGTGCTGACAAAGTTTTGCTGGTTGCAGACTGATTATATCTTTAATTTAAGACTATTATTTTCCATTTTTAGTGATTCACAAAGGGAGAGATTCCCCCACTGTTTGTACTGCTGGAGTCATCAGGGAGAGCAACTCCAGCTGCCCCTGGAGACTGTTGGGAGTTGGGGGGTCCAGAGTGGAAAAGTTCAAGTGCTATTTTGGATGGATGCCCACCTCAGAAGCTGCAAAGATTTCTGGCAGCTTTCCTCCTGGGCTGCCCTGAGTACTGCTAGACCTTCTCTGCCATTATGCCACTTCCTCCTTTACCATGTCCCTATTGCAGGGATGACCTGCCGTGGAGCAGGGGGACAAACTAGCTACCAGTGCTGCTCCACACATTCCCGGCCATGAGCAAACTTGCTGTTAAGATGACTTTCTAATTTTAGGTGATGTTGTGGCCACAGGCAATGCAAAAGGCTTTGGAGCCCACTGCAGAGGTACCTTGCCTTCAGCCAGTAGTGGACTTGAGCTGCAGCAAGTGTTAGGAAGGAAATGTTAGGTAGGAATGAATTCCAGGTCTGAGTTTTGTGTTCAGTTGTAACAGGGAGTATTTGCTACAGTTATAGTGGGAAGAGACCAGCAAAAGGATTCCTGGGATGTGTCTGGGCTGTGTAACTGGGTGTAAGAGAGGGTATAAAGTCAATTACCTTTTTGTTCATCTGGGAAAGTTTGGGACTATTCTCAAATGGACACCATAAAAGAGCCCAATGCTATTTATTGCTGCCCTCTAATTCCAATGGTCCAGTTATTACAGGCTGCTCGAAGAAGTTGTGGAGTCTCCTTCTCTGGAGACATTCAAACCAACCTGGACACCTTCTTGTGTGAACTGATCTGGGTGTTCCTCCTCCAGCAGGGGGATTGGACTAGATGATCTCTTGAGGTCCCTTCCAATCCCTGACATTCTGTTACTCCATAGTTATTTATGCTGTCTAGCAAAGATGAGATGACATCAAAGGTCTGGTGCAGGAGATAGCTCCATGTTTCTATTTGTGTTCTTATAATTAAAAGGATAAGTGCCTTCAAATAAAAGGTACTATGAAACAAGAGTGCTAGTAGAGCTACAGGTCAGTTTAGATTTGTTCACAGAAAATCATAGGCACGTGAACTACAGTTAGGACATGCTGTAAGTTCAACATGTGAGGAGTTACACAGAATCCAAGGCAAGGAACTGGCCCAGAATGAAGCTTAGAAAAGAAAGCAAAAACACTACCATAAAAATAGAAGGCAATAGTTTTCCACGTTGCATCTTTGGAAAAGATTAATTTGTTTGGCTGCTATTGTGCAAGCTCGGATACAGCACATGGATCCAGAGCCAGCTTCTGAACTTAATGGAGCCACAAAAGGGCTGGGTGGTGAATAACTTTGAAGAGAGAAACATCAAACCAGCCTCAACTTGAATGTGAGAAACATCTTAAACCAAACCCAAACAATGCTGCTAAGTGAATGATTCAGGGGATTGGTACGACCCTCCACATTTCTTGCTGAGCACTGGGTTGATAATAAAGCCCAGTGCAACACCTCTTTCCAGGCCAAAGGAGAATGACAAATAATAAATGGAAGACACCTACTTGTCCCTGATTAGGCATAATTAAAATCACCCACACTTTGAAGCAGGTAGGCATTGCTGACCCTACTTCCTGAATTACAGTCTTCAGCAGGATACTTATGTTTCTGGCACAGTTATAATTGATATTCAGCCCTGGCATTTACTGTGTGGGAGATTCACTTGATGGCTTCTGTTCTCATAGTTCCTCAGCAGTTACACTCTGACAGTGGTGCTTCATGGCCTATTCCTTCTTCATCAAAGTTGTGCCAGGTGATATGTGTCATTGAGGTGGGACTTGATAGGTGAAAACCTAGAAGGCAGAATCCTTGAAAAGTTCCTATTTTTTTTTTTTCTGCTGTGTGAGTAAATCCATAGCAACAAGACACACAGACACAATTCTGTTTGTTTCCACCTAAGGTTGGGTCCCCCATCTAGAATGTGTGTCTGTGGTTCCTTTCCTTGGAAAGCAAGAGGCATGGTCATTCAGATCAAGGTCTGGACATCAAGGTCCAGCCACCACGGTGTCCAGTTGGACCAGAGAGAACAGCAGCTCTCCAGCCCATGCCTGGCCACAACCCATGGGAGTCCTGCAGTTCTCCTGCCCTGCTTTGGGCTAACTGATAACCAGTGGTCACTGTTCTGGGGCCCTGCATTCAGCAGTGAATTCAAAAAGCTCTTTTCTTCCACCCAAGTCCCCTGATTGTGGCCTAAATCACTCCCTGCCTGACAACTTCAATAGAATGCATGAAGGCTCCATCATATAAAGGTTCAGAAAGGTAAAAAACATGACAGCTGACTCCTTCACTTCACCATCTCTCTATTCTCCCAGATGTTTTAACCCTTGGACAACCTTTCTTCTCACACAGAAAGTCTTTAGAAAAAACTGCAAATTAAATCCAGATCTGCTGAATCCTGAGCCCATGCAGTCAACAGCAGCCTGCAGTTCCCAGGCAAAGGTAAATCCCTGGCTGGGAGAGTATTTACTTACACCTGGTACTACTGATATGGAACAACTTTTTTCATAAAGTGCCTTGGGACGTTAGATTAAATGCAAAGTGTTGCAACAAAGCACAAATAGCATTTGTAACAGGGCTAATAATAGCAGCACCTGGAGTCACTGCTCCCATAAATAGAGACCAGCATGAGATAAGACCATACATTTAAGTGGATCACTTCTGCCTCAAGCAAAAACAATATAATGATTATGTTATCATTATAAATGCTTGCAAGTACAGGCCATGTGTAAGAGTATTTATGAAGATGCCCAGATGCACAAAACATTGGATTACCATTCCACATGGAGGATGACAGAGAAAAAACTTATCCCTATTTGATCAGATCTACTCCTCCTGATTATTATCATATTGTGAAAGTCACCATAAGAAATTAAGGGAGGTGATTTCAGCAGGTGCCAATGCTGCTTTCACTGGCAATGACGTAGCACATGCTTTTGTGTGTGAACACTAGATATTGTCCCCTGCGGCTCATTCAGGAATCAAAATGACAAGCTGCTGAATGAGGAAAGAGCAGCAGACAATTTGATCTGAAGAACAGACCTGGAAAGAGCAATGATGAGCAAGATGCAGGTAGTTTTGGATGCACCTTTGGATCTCAAACTTTACTGGTCACAGAAAAGAAAAAGGACTTGACAACAAATGGTGTGCAAGGGACTCAGATGCTACCAGACACTGAAAGATCAGTTTGCTCTCCCACGGTCCCTAATTCCCAAGTAAGCAACACCACAGGGTTTCCTTGGGGTTACCAATGCTGTAGTAATAGGACAGCTGAGAAGAATTCTCTTCATGGAAATTTTAGCAGCATTTTCCCATATCTAGTGATGCCAGACTCATCAGCCAGGAGATGAAAAGAGCTATTTTGGCCTTAAAACTTCCCTGAGTTCTGCACTACTTGGTAGTATCAATATTTTCAGGTCTTTAACTCTTCTTACATGTGTGTGACTGCTGCAGCACAATAAAGAAGGTTTATCTGACCTGAGGCTGAATTTCCATTCCACATAAAGGAATCTCAGCTGTGAGGGGAGGGTAGGGGATGGTCACCACTCCCAGCCAGGCATGGGTGTTGCAGAAGCCTGGAATTCCTGTAGAAGTGGCTGATGAAACCACACCATTCAAAAGGCTCACAGAGATACTTCTGGGCCTTTTGGTTAAGACTGAGTGTGGAAAAGGCCGATTCACTTGGTTCAAAACCACTTTCTCAGGGAGGGATGGGGAACTTTCACAGGAACCAAAGCTTTGACTTGACTTAAATGAAACGTTTATTTAAAAATAAAGATGCAGACTTATGTGTGTATTCCCTTGTTGGAGTCTTTTCCTTACTTTTACATACCGACTCATTAACAAATTAACATGTTGTGATTCCACTGTGAAAGTCCTGATATAATGATTGCAGCTATGGTCCTGAGGAGAAGAACTGTGGTTCTAAAATGCTTTTATAGTCTACAAATTGGATGCTTTTTCTTTTTGTTAACAGGTTATCTAATTTTAATTACAATTTCCCCTCTGGCAATTCTTTCTTTGCTTTGAAGTTGTCAGAGTTTTGTCATCCTGGAGGAATGACTATCATCATGTCAGGATTGTCCCTCCATTGAAATCCTTTTTCAACAGTTTTTTTAAGTGAGACACACTTTCATCTGTGGGAGTTTTATTGCTCTGAAAATTAAGACAAGTAACTTAAGTCTAAGTGATGTCCTACTTGTGAATAAAAGAAAAAAAATAACTCAAACACATATATTAGACAGTAAAATACACAGCAATTACTGTCCATACAGAGGTAATTGCAGAATGTGAAAATATGACATTATTTTCAATTAACTAGTTTTTTTCACAGTTAAATATTTACACTTCCCAACCAATATTTTATCTGCCCAAGTCTTGAGGAAGAGAAGGAAGGAACAAAGGAGTGCTGAAATGAATAGATCATCTCTTAGAAGAAGGGATGACACCTGCCCACCCACTGATGCATCCTCTGAGGTTTGTGATTTCCAAAACCTGAGCCACGAGAATCATTCTGATCATTAAACTGGTGCTGGTGCCTTTCACATGACTAATGGTGTAATACTCAGCATTCTGCTTTCATCAGGAGCAGACATTGTCCCTCCCTCTGCTGCATTAGACGCTTGCCACCCATATAACATGTAATCTCTTGCACTTTATTGCCAAGATGTTTGTTGATGTTTGTCAAAGCCAAGGAAAAGAAGGATTTAGCACACAAGCATCTCCTTAGGAAGGGTTGATTTGTTTGTGTGTTGAGCCTCAGGCACTGAGTCCAAGGGACAAGATGTTAAACTCAAAGCATATCAACTACATTTCTGTCAGTGATTTTTCTTGTCAGAAATCTTATTAAGAATCCATTTGGGTTTGCACAGCCAATGGCAGTGATGACATTACAAGGTACAGCCTCACAAGCTGGATGGGCTGCCAACATGTTTATCCTCATAATGCTCTCACAGCCCAAGCTGCAATAAAACAACAGTCAAATTAAGGATGCTCAAACCATGTGGAGTGAGTGGACCTTTAGCCTGCATAGTTTTGAGGCACTAAGAGATACAAAGCTAATAAAAACAAACAAACTAATATAAAGCTCGAGAGGTTTGCTAGAAACAAGAAAACAATGTGTATGTGGGAGTGGAAGACACTAAGGTTTCTTCTCTTATCTTTGACATTCCTGAGATAATCAAGAATCAGCCCAGGTAGAACCAAGAAGTGACTATAAGCAAAAAGTACTGTAGGATCATTGCTTACATGCAAATGTCATTCCTGCTGGATTAATTTTCTTCGTGGGGATTTCTAATGATGCAGGATTATGAGAGAATAAAATTGTCTTCCTCCTTCCATCCCCCCCAAGACCCTTTCTTCATACAAGTGAACTTGGATCCTGTTCACAGGAACAAAACCAGGCGATTTCAATTGAAGAGGATCAGAGGAATTAGCATGAGTTGATTGAAATGCCTTTTAAATTTCCATGGGCTTTTAAAGTCATTTGAATTTAAGTTGCAGCTTCAACTATCTATGTTTTCCAGGAAGAAAAACTGTGCTTTTTGTGCCTACAAACAGGATCTATGTTTTCCTGAAAAACAGCTCCATCACTCCATTGTTCTCAGCTCCATCCCTGACAGCAGACAGGGAAAGAGTGCAGGAATTACTGTGAAGGAGTCTTGGTTTGGGAGACCAGATGTGGCTGCAGAAGGAGCTCTTTGTCCTTACAGAAGAGTGTGGAGTCTCACAGCCCAGAAACCATCAGCTACAAAAAATCCACAGGTTTTCTTTAATGGGATTTGGGAAAAGAAGCCTAGCCTGGCTGTACAAAGAGGCCCCTGTAGGCACAGAACTCCTCATACAATCTGTGCTTAGGTTTTTATTATCCCAGCTATTAGGTAGTATTGAGCTGCATGGACTTCACATTTCTGACACATCAGATCACCAGATTCACATTGTTTTGTAGCTAAAAGGCTGTAAGCACATGGAGCATGTGACCTCCACACCAATGGTTTGTTGCTTGCATCAGTGGTTGGGATGGTGAATCCACAGTCAGCTCCATTTGCAGCAAGGGAACCACCAAAACCTTCCTCACTGCATCTGCCAAGGGTTGCATCAGCACCAAAATTCCCTATAAAGTGCCCGGTAATCAAGCTATGAAGCACTGCATGACCCTCTGGCACTTGAGTTGTCCAAAAGGGCCTCTATTTAACAAGATCTCCTATCAACAAAGTTAAAAAAAGAATAAAACAAAATATGGTCCTTCTCATTTCAGGTAATTGGTGAAATCAAAAGAGCTATTCTGGATTTATTCCTGTAGATCAATTTACAATTAGCTTGTGATTTTTCATGGTAAAGGATGTTATACAGAAAACACAATCTTCATAACCTCCATAGTCTTCATGACCATTCAAGGGATGCCCTAATTTTCAGGAAGATAAGTTGGAAGAACAAATCCTGAGGCTGCAAGTGGAATTAACTAGAAAAGCAGGTTCAGTTACTTTGGGCTAAATCTGCCTTAAAAGTTGTCAGATCTGTGAGAATTTGAGGTGACCAACCTGCCTCAATTCTTCAAAATAAATGTTATTTCCCTTTCACCAACTGGTTTGAGTGTCTTAAGAGCTGGTTTCCCTCTAAAAACTGTCCTGAGAATGTCTGACAGTGCCTGATGTGCACTTCCAAAGGGAGATTAGTGCTGTCAGACATCAAAGTGTATCTCACTGTTAAACTATGCAAAAATATCAAGCTTTTCATGACAAGTATTTAAATTTAAGTTCTTTGCGGGTTTGTCCTCCTTTTAACCCTTTCCTCTGACCCAGCTGTTCTAACCAGGTAGAAATCTATTTGATATTGAGCTGCAGGCTTGTTTTTTTCTGTGATTCTCCCAGGAAAGAATTGCAGCTCCAAGAGGACTCCTGGTCCTGTGGACCCCCCAAAGGGAGGGCTTTGAAAGACACCCAGCCTTCCATTTACAGCCTTCTGGAGCTACTCCCATTATCTCACTTCCACCCAAAGCAGGGAAATGATGATTTTCTAAGAAACATCCTCATCCTTCAGCACATGCTCCCTCACAGAGGCCCCAGACATCTACACTAGTACTAAACTTTCCTTGTAATGAACTCAAATTAACTGTACACGACATAACTCTCAGCTATGTCAAAATCACACAGCAATAAAAGAATATATCTGACCATTCTTCAGCATCTACAGTGAGGCTAATGCTCTCCACTTTCTGTCCCTTGTGCTCTTACTACCACCAAAGTAAAGAGGGGGGAGAAAAAGAATCCTGTAGAGTCAATCTTCACTGCATTTGTTCATTAAAATATGGTCAGCCTACATGAGAGTTTTACTTGGAATGAAAGGACTGTTAGAGAATTAGTCACAGCCTGGGAGGCAGGAGAGGGCATTGTTTTATGGAGACAAGAAAGGCTTTGGAAAGCAGATGATTCTAATTTACCTTCTTGACTTTATTCAGCCACTTTCAAATAGATTTCTTTTCATGTTGACTGCAACGTTTTTAGTTGCAAGGAAGAGGAAGGTTCACTTTTAACCCTTAGAAAAGAACAAGGCTAGGAAATAAATCCCTGAGAATTCTGCTTTTTGCCTGACTGACAAAGATTTCAGCTCAGGTGACCATCTCCAGGGAAACACCAACTAACATGAAAAATAATACACTATGTAGCTGAAAGCAGGGAGTTCTTGCACTTAATGTAATATAAAAATCTCTGTTTCAAATTTGAAATTTAATTTTCATTTAAGTGTTTAATTGAACTATCAAAAAATAGTCAATTTGAAACATCTATATATGGGATGTTTCAGTTTTATGAGTTCATATTCTATTCTCAGCTACATCAATCTGGGGAACAGAGCTTGAATTTTTCAGTCTGTTTTGATTAGAGATTTTTTTTCAACATATCTCAGAAAAGTTTCAAAGTAGGAAAATCAGGCTTGGGCCAGTCCTAGTTAAAAGAACGCCTTTGAGACAACTTCAGGTAGTGAGAAAGAAAAAAACCCCACCTAATTAATTTTTTTTTCCATTCATTTAAAATTGAGACAAAAAATTCTGGATTTATATATGGGTATAGTTGATTAATACACTTTTTTTTTTTAGTTTCTTTTATTAGATTTTTTTACCCTTTCTAACATGAAAGACAATGAGACAAACTCACTAAATGGTGACCTCTCATAACCTCATTTCTTAGAAGAGGAAAGCTGAGCAAGCAGAAGGAAAGGTGTTTCACTTTGGGTGTTCAAAGCTTTGTTTTGGCAACCTCCTGCGTAACTCTGATGCCTGGAGAAATGTTTAAGTCAAAGAAATCTTTACTAAAATGCAATGGTCCTAATTTAAGTTATTCTTTGACTCCCAAAGCATTGCATGCTTACGTGTAAGACCTTCTCAATGATAAATCACACACCACCTATTTTCCTAAATTTAAAAATAAATGAATCAAGTAAATCTTTCTACTTCAGCAGTGTCACAGAAGGGAGAAAAGGCAAAGACAATTTGTGAGGCATGTTTTCCTTAACACATATGTAAATAGATTTTTCTTTCCCCCACAAAAAAAAATACATCCCTCATGCAAACACAGACTTGGATTGGCCCCGTTCTTCATCCATTCCCAATCACAAAAGCCACCACTCCTCCCAGTAGTGATCAAAGGCATGAACACAGCAACTACAACAATTGCTACCATGGAGAAGCAATATAATGAAAACATGTGAATATATTTTTAGAGCCTCATAATACAACTTCTCAACTGGAAATGAGGGAAAACAGCATCTCATGACCATGGGCTGGATCAAGCCCACCAAAAAAATGCTCCACGGAGCATAATTTGAAAACCATTGTGTCATACTTTAATCCACTAGAAACCAGCTAACCAAATGTAACAAATTAAGGCAAGTCAATTTAGAAGGGCAAAAATATCACTACTTGTTAGTGTACTACTGATAGACTATGCAGTGATGAGCTAAATAAGCATGTACACAATCACTTTAGTTTCCAGTAATGTCATTCAAATTAGATTTTTCAGGGGATGTTCTAAACCAGTGCTGAAATATTGGCTTGTGCTTATTCTTCTGAGATGACTGAAGGAACAGATAAATGCCACTCACAATATTTGTTCTAAAAACTAAGGGAAAAAAATGGGTAATCCTCCTTTTTTGTTGTCACTTGGAAATGAAGAGAAATTTTACATTTTGCTGAGTTTTTGCCTTTATACCTGTGACCCACCTCAGTTATGCATGAACTCTTCTTAATCAAATTTGACAGAAGGTCAGATAAATAGTCATTTAAATTCCTTCAGTTCTTGTGAAAACAGGTGGTTAAGGTAGAGGAGAGAGTTCCCTGCAAATGCCTGAACTCAACAACAGGAAAAGCTTCAGCAGGACCTTCCCCTGTTCAGATACAAAATTAAATCGAGCATGAAATATGAATCCCCCCCAGAAAAAATCTTTGTTATTTCTGTTACTCTTGCAACATCTTTAATTTCAATTAATTTTTCTTCCACTCACAGCTGCTGGTATTTTTGCCTGGGCTTCAGAGCTCATTACCCATCCCAGTGCCTTCATCAAATGTTTGCAAGAGAGACAGCAATGAAAGGCTGTAATGAAGAACCACCCTTGGTGGCTGGGAAGGGTCTAGCTATTGATGGTTGTGATAATGGTCCTCAAAAATGTCACATAAAATAGTAAAAAAGCAAAAATAGAGAATTTGATGGAAAAGTCAGCAGCGTCAACATTAACTCCATCAAGTTTTCTCCTGCTATGGGCCCCCGATGGCTCATTGTAATCCATGGGCCAAATCCTGTGGTTGTTCTCAGGAATGAGCTCACTGGGCTCACACTCTTGTAAAGGCAGCAATTAGATTTGGTTTGGGAATTACTTAAAACTGGTGTAATTGCTGCTTCTGTGGTGTGGTCCCTGCACCACCATTTAATCGCCACATTCTTCCCCAAAGAAAACACTGCTGGAATTTTTTTACACGACATCACTTCGTCCATTTAAAAAAAAATCACAAAGCTCTTAATTTAAAAGGCTTTAAAAATGTGTCTATATTTCATTGCAGATGGTTTTCTGAGCAATATTTAACAAGCAATGGCTTGCCCTTTCCATACTGTACATGCTTTGTGACCTCCGACCTGCACATGCCAAGGACGGCCCTTGTGACATCAAAACATTAGTCAAGAAAATTCCTTTCAACAGCAGGTACTTTACTGACCTAGATTAAGTTGCTGGAGACGTCAAAGCCCTGGAAAAAAAAAGAAGCTAAAATTGGCCTAAATGACTTCAGGCATAAAACCTGACCAAAGGAATTATGTCAGATGCTATAAACAGAGAGGAAAGCATGTAGGAAATATGAGGGATCAAAGGGAAAATCAAGTTAGTGTGATTTTTTTGTTTTGTTTTGTTTTCTCCCAACTAAAATAGATGCTCCTGCATGTTCTGATGTGGAAGGAAGCAATGGCTGTTGGCTGCCACACAGCTGACTGCAGAATGTTTGTAAGAATTAAAAAGGAAAACCAAAAATGTGTTGACTGAAAAACTCCATGTAATCCTGGCTTTTATTTAAACTCCTGGGTCTCTCAATAACAGGAATTGCAAATTAATGCAGGAAAAAAAAAGAGGCTTTTCAGGACTTTTGGATGAAAGGAATTGTCCATAGTGGTCTGCAGGGGGCAGGTGAGCAAGTCCTGATGAGATGGTGGGAGCAAGGGACCGACAAGCCCTACAACATTTTTCCATGTGTTGTTCTGGAGGGATTCTTTTTACACTTCCAAAATTCCTGCTGGTACATCAGTGTCCTCCATGGCATGGTTAGCATGGGCAGAAGGATCAGCAAAGTCCAAAAAGAAACTGGTCCAATGCCCCATACTTCTAGCCTATGAGTTTTGAATTACATAATACATTCATAGATGTATAGTTTTCAGGGAAAATCCTCCTTGCTGAAATCTGTGCTGGTTTCTGACCTAAAGAACCTCTGTCTTTTCAAGCGTCAAAATAAATGGCCCAGCTTTCATAGGTGTTGAACAGCTGAAGTGCATTAGTCTCCTCAAAGCAAACTGGAAACACTCTCTGCCTGCTCGTGAAAGCCTGTACTTCAGTGGGCAGGTGTCGAATCCAATCCCTTCACTTACACAGGGATGGACTTTCCCGTCCTGCAGATTCACATCAGAGCACTTGAGAAAGGTCACGTTGGCTCCATCCTCCTGTGGTGGGAGGGCTGCAGTGAGGTCCACAGAGCCAGGACACAGCACCCAACTCCAGACAGATTTATTTTGAAACAGCCAGGGCATAAACTAGTGTTTGCACTGGCACCTCTGCTAGGAATTTGGAGTCAAATAAAAAAATTGAACAGCCCAGATAATAAATTATGTAACTTTTATATTGTGTAAAATTACATAATTTTATGAAATGTATTGTAAAATCCATTTTTGGGACATATTTTGCCAGCAGATCTACTATAGGGCTACTGCCTGCAGTTTCCCCACACAGGCATTTTAAGACAGCTTTGTGAGATGAGTTTTTTAATTGGTTATTCATGATGCAAATGTTACACTGAGCAAAAAGTTCCCCACAAGATGGATACTTACAAACCCAGTTATTTTTGTAATGGACATAAATAATCCACTCAACTGTGCTCTGGAAAACTCTCCCAGCTGGGTTAGCTGGCTCTCCAAGTTTTGCCACCACAGGATACAGAAAATGAGCAGGAAAACAATGAAACTGTGTATGTCCTTGAATAAAAGGAGCATCACTCTTTCTAACATGCAGAACTTCAGAAATCTGGACAGAGGAGAAAAGTCTAGTAGCATATAATCCATCATGTGAAAACAGAACTCTTTGAATTAATCCAGATTAAACCTGGCTTTGGAGACCCCTTTGTCAGTGGAGATTCCTTGGTCACTGAGTTTAGCTGGAAATGAGGTGGAAATGTGTAGCTATTAAAGCTCTGGTTGGTACCAAGATTGCAAAAACCTGCCAGGAGAAGTGGCAGAGAATTGACCAGCCCAGCTTTGTCCTCCTGCAGTGACAGTAGCAGTGAAGGAAGACGTGACTCCGTCCACCTCTCTCAGCACTTGCCTCTCAGCTCATTTCACATTGGCACCTTCAGAAAGTTTACTTTGCAAAGGGCACAGCACAGAAGCTATGGATGAAGGATTTAAAATTATATGCACAGGAAGTGTGAGAATAAGGCAGGGCCAATGGGAGACATCCCCTGGATTTCCAAAATATCCATTACAACAGTGATGCACAAACCTCAGCCTGAGGAGCAATAGGAACTCTGCTTTTCAGTTTCCAAATGCTGAACTCATTTCTAACTCTCTCAGAGTCACAGCCCTGCTCCCATTGGAAAAAAAAAGCAAATGGATTCACTTAAATTGAAACATCAAATCCTTCCCTTGACATTGTTGCCTGTGCTGCCCTCTCGGACTGAATTACATCCCATCTCCTGATAGTCCTTAAGGAAGTGCTTAAAGCCCAAGTCTGCATGACACCCACTGAGAGAAGGGGTCACCTAAACTCCTATCTCCTACTGCTCAATTTAGTTAAGAAGAAAAACCTTTACTCATATTCCAACACGTGTTTCTGCTTTTAGATCTCTGGGAACTTCCAGTGTCATTTTTTAATCGGTCCTCAGAGCAAATGTCAGTGCATTCAAAGTCCAGTGAGTTCCTTATCACTGAAACCACAGCCCCAACCTGCAGGTGAGGGGCAGGGAGCCTGTGGTGTGTTGTGGCTGCCCAAGAGCCACTATGTCACCTCCTGCTTCCCAGGGCCAGGACTAATTACAAATCAGCACTGCAGAGTTTGTCCCTAGCAGCACAGAAATGGTAGAGAAAGGTAACAACCACCTAGGCAATGATGGGAGGACTGTGCCAAGTCATTACCTCTGTGAGGATGCAAAAGCACCTGGAACATGTCAGGAAACCAGCAGCAAAATCTCTGCCCCAGCAGCATCTCCAGCAGGCTTTCCCTGTCCTCCAGCACTGTTTGTCAGTGCCATAATCACCCCTTCTTCTGTTTCGTTAGCACACCCTGCATCTGAAAAAGACCTGAGTTGAGAGCAGGTTTCCTCCTATATATTTTCAGTACTTAAATGTGTGACTATGTACAAAATAGCAATTTAGTTCTGTCCTTACTGAAGCTATGAGAGAAAAGAAGAAATTGCTACCTGTTGATGCTGCTGACCAATGAAGCCTTGGTTTTTCCTAGCACTTTTCTGTCTTTATTCACCCAGTTTCTGTGACCTGTCTCTGGGACAAGACATTTATTCAGTTTTAGAGAGAAATAGACCACAATACAAGTTTCTAAGTATTGTAATAAATAAGTTATTTGGAATCTAGATAATTTCATGAGCCAGAGCATCCCTGAGCTGGACTGATTTTACATTGCTGATGAATAAAGCAGGACAATTTCCTTCAGAAGCTGTTAAAGACTGCTGCACCACAGTAGCCTTGGTGTAGTTTAACAAACTCATTCTCCAGACACTTCTGCCCCAAGCATGGACACAGTGTTTTTCTAGATGGACATGCAAGCAACTGCAGCTGCTTCATCTGAAGCAACAGCCATTACTTTTTGTGTCACTGAAATGCCATAAAGACAATAAAAACGGGGACAGGGAAACACTCTCCAGTATTCTGCATTTGAAAGCTTCCAAGCAAATTGTCACCAGAACACTTAGAAGTGACACCTTCAAAAATTAAAACACTCAAAGCACAGGAGAAAATAATTTTTTCAAAGGAGATGTAATGAGCCCTGACAGTTATTTGTATAATGTTTGTTATGTGGCATCACCAAGGGTTTTCTACCGGTGAAGGTTAGATGAAAGTGTTTTGACAGCTTTCACTAGAGGGATGATATTTAATATAGAATAGTTTGCAAAACAGAATCAGTGCCTGGGAATACCTTTTAGGTTAGTCATGGTGACCTCCAGCCCCGTGAAGTAGAAAAAAAAAAAAACGCACAACAAAACCCCCACTCTAAATTCTGTATTTTCTCTTTTCAGCAACTCATCTCAAAAATTAAAAATTGAGATTTTTTTGATCAACTCTTCAAGGCAAAATGGTGTCCAAGCACTGACTTTGATGACTTACATGAACTGAGTTTTTGAAATTGAAAAAGTCCATAACAAAATCTAAGCAGGCTGGCTTTTCAGAGATGAATAATTTCTAAAAATCTTTGAAATTTGCAACCCATTAAGTCTCCTTCACACACAGACAAACAGAGCACAAGTAGCGTCACCCCAGCTCCAGGCAGCTCCAAGCTCATTTGTTCTTGTGTCCTAGAGAGCTTCACTCTCAGCTCCCAAGATAGAGAGATGGGAATTGCATTAAAAGAAAACAAAGTGAACATTAGAAAAAGATAGGTTCTCTGGTCAAAATCTCATGAGGTTTTTCACTTACAACGATTAATAGGGTGACATTTGTGCTTCTTTCTACCAAGTCTGCTACTTAGCCTTCAAACTCAAGAAGGAGCTTCTATGGATTTCTCAACAGTCTGAGTATTATTTTCCTTCTAGGAAGACTGTCCCTGTACAGCAGAAGTTTTAGATATACCACTCCTATTAAGGCAAGTGGGAACTTTATGTCCACATTGTGTCACACAGGGAACACGAGGCTGTGTTTGTGTTTATGTGCTTTTTGAGGAATCCCATGGAACACAGTGGCAATTTCAAAACTGTTCCCCTTTGGATTTTTCAACTTCTGCTTCATAAAACCACTTTATAAAAAAGTCAACAGTTTCCACACAAGTAAGCAACCAGACTTTAGAAAGAATTTCTCTATGGAAAACAAAACAAAAAAAATCATATTTCTCAAAGAAAAATAGCGAAAGAAAATGTTTAGAACTTATTGCTGGCTGAATGTAGAGATTTCTGCCAACAAGAAATTTCTACGATAAGTTAAATAGGAGGTATCTCAGCCTGTGGCACCAGGTTGGAACTAGAATGGCCTTTAAGATCCCTTCCAGCTCAGACCTTCATAAGATTCAATGAACCTGCATGTGCTAGCTCCACTCTTCATTTTTTCTTTGCAAATAAATCTGACTTTCTGGTTTCCCTGGATCAGGCAGCCTCTGTGCACTCTCCAAAAATTTCATTTTTCACACACTCCACTCCAACATGAAATATAACAAGACATAAGAAAAACAATAGGAATCAAACTTGTGAAAGATCAGAAGGCAATGGTTTCAGAAATATTAATATCTCCAGATGCAGTTAAACTGCATCTTACAGAACCCGGGAGAAGGGATTTGTTGGAAGAAGTAAAGGACTAACATAATTTAGAAAAAATATAAATTTGTCATCGGGAGCTACTCTTCAACTTCAAAGCACCTCCAGTCTCTTAAAAGGATTTACATTTGAGCTGAAGGGAATTTAGGTAATGGGCAGCTCTGAGAGACGTAGCCTCTAGCAGAGTTTTCACATATCACACAGCTAAAGAAACAATTCCTATTGAGTTTCACACAACAATTTATCATCGCTGCAACACTCAAGCTCCTCACTCCCTCTTTAACATTCACTAAACTCTCTCTGAAACTATCCAGAAAATGGTATAATCGACAAACATTTCCTCGGTCTTGCCTGGAAATCACATCGTGCCCGTGGCCTTTTTCAAACCAAAACACAAACGGAGTCATTCCCAGTTTCCCATGGAGTTACAGCTGTGATTTTGGTACCATTTTCTGAGTACATTCATAGAGTATACAGGAACTGGAGTAAATCACAAGATTTTAGGACCAGTGACTAAATTACACAGAGATTTTAGGGCCAAGGAAGGAAACAACTAAAATCACTGCTTTTAAAACAGAAATTCAGACAGTTTCCTAAACGAGAATGCCTGAACCAGAGTCCATACTCCAGGCTTCTACCACCTAAAATGTACTTTAACCACAGCTGCACTTCTCAGCATAAGACTAAGATGTTAGAGGGGATGTCAGACCAAGACGTAGAGTTATGGATTAAACCTGTACAATTTGGGGTGATTTTATTTCCCACCCCTGCTGTTGCCCATCTTTCACACTAAGTTAGTTACTTAGTTTAGCTTCCTCTGGTATCTCTCGTACCCAGAAACAAAGATTTTAATAGCTTCAAAAGCTCAGACGAAGGGTTATTACAAAAGGCAGGTGAGAATAAAATAAAAAGCACTCACATTTTTTTCCATAATTTTTTCACAACTACTGATTCTTTGCAACAGTCTTCTCATCCTGCCTAACTTCAGGGCTTTTCAGTGGTTCTAGGGAGGGGCAGAAACATACTTTCCAGGGAATTCAAAATTTGATGAATTATTAATAACCGAACCAAATTGCAGCCAAAATAACCAGCCCCCTGATTTCTCTCAAAGGAATACCAAAAAACCAGCCTTTTATTCTAGCTGCTGTTCTCATTAGCACCCATAATTTTTTTGCGTGAGGCCCTCTTAAAAAATAGTGAGCTTTAATGTTACTGAAATGCTTAAGTGTTTGAATGTTGTGGATTAATTCTTGTGGTTTAATACCAGATTTAAAAGAAATGGGCTCTTTGTGGCGTTCCTTGTGTGTGACAAAGACTGATTTGAGTCTTTCTCGACTCTTTTGTTTCTCCTTGCTTGCAGATAGCACTTAGGAAAACACATTCCCAGTGGCCCCATAGACTAAAACACCCCTTTGAAAGGAGGATTCCCTCCTCCTTTTTCCCCTGGGGCAAATCTAAGTGATAATGTGAAATACCTGCACAGAAACTGGCATCTTTGCTCTCACTAAACTGCGTATTGCACCCGAGGGCAAAACAGAGGTGTGTGTGTAATGCAGAGCTCTTTGGCACGGATTTGAGGTTTCAGAGGCTCCACATCATGTGATGATAGCTATTGATTCATGCAAACAGCAAATTAACTCTCTACACTCCAAAATTACATCTCCCTGAGCATCATCATGTTAAACCGGGGTCTAGGAAAAGAAGCAGATGGAGGGGATGGACAAATTGCCTCCTGAGCTTGTCTCTTGAAAGTCTGGGAAGTGGGAAAGGTCTCTTCTGCACCCATTTGGAGATAAATCCTTAATTCTCAGCTGGGAGAGAGCCTAAAACACCACTGAATTTGCATCTGGTCTTCCACATTTAGGTGGGCACTGTCAGTGCCAGGGCACAAGCAGGCTCAAAGCTCTGCTGCGGTTGGAGACCAAGGAATGCATAGCCTTTGGGAGGCATTGCTGTGGTGGCAAAACTGCTGGTGGGAACATAGTTATTTGGAGCAAAAAGCAAGTTTGGCAGGTTTTCCCCCCTGGCCTATGCCCTCTTCTGCCAGCCCTCCTCCTCCCTCTCAGCAGAAACTCTTGGTACAGGCTTGCTTTTGCTCTAAAAAGCCACCAATAAATCAGCATGGACTGAAAATTGAGAAAGGACAATGAGAGTCGGGAACAAAATCTACACTCCAAACCAGTGCTTCTGCTCCAGTTCCTTCACTGCAACTCTAGAAGCACATGATGGAGATAATCTCTGGAGCTAGGTAAGACTACTGCAACACAAGAAGCGTTGCTTTTAACCTCCTTAAGTTTTGACTGCCAAAACCTGCCCTCCTGACTGTAATGAAAATGAAACCACCCGTTAATTCAGAGATGTGGATGCATGTGTTACAGAGAAGCCTTTTGCACAAATTCACTCCCTTTTTTACGGGCACTGATGTGCTTGCATTTTCAAGATCTTTCAGCAGCCATCCCAATGGGATCTGAATGAGAATGACTATTCCAAGTAAGAATTAAAAGTCTGTGAAAGATAAGATCTCAATCCAAAGCTCACTGAAGGTAAAGTCTGTTAACTCCAATGGGCTTTGAATCACCTCCTTGTGAAAAGAGCTCCGAAACTAGGGATCCTATGGAAAGGCCAAATCCAACAGGAGGAGAAGGGGGATTTCAGAAGCAGCTGTCTTCCTTGAGACATTGCTCCATTTTCCCCAGTGGCCTTATTCAACCTAAGTTTAACCTAAAATTGTTCTCTCTCCTGCCTGCTTTCACAGTCTGTTCCCTGCTTAGCCCTGACTGAGAGAAATCTGGAGGACAATTTCTCTTTCTCTTGATTTCACTGAGGAGTTAGATGCCAGTCCTAGATATCAATGCAAAGCGTGGGGGGGAGGGAGAAGGGGTTAACATCACCCAAGACGACATAGCATTTTCTGTGAACAAAACACCAAGACAGATTTCCTTTCCTCTTACACCAAATGCTGCTAAGACTCTAGAGTCTTCATAACCCAAGTCAACGGGTCTTTTCTTTAAGAAAGAGGTGATAATTATGACAAGATGGAGCACTGTGTCTCTGTGACTTTCATATCCAGCTTCCGTGTTTCTAATGTAGTTTTGGATTCATTATTTCCATTTTTCACACACTCAAGCGAAGGCAAAGATAATTTAGAAACCTTTAGCACTGTTTACATTTGGAATGTTCATGGGAAAACGGCTTTGAAATGAAAATACATTTTAACAAGCATGTTATTGTTTAGTTCTGTTCTGCTAAACACGATTCAAATACCCTCCGAGTTTGTGTCTTTATTTATGGGTTTGATTGGCAATTTAGGAAACCGCCACTGGTTATTTGAAGAGGGTGTTTATTTAGTGTTACAGTTTTCGGTCAGTTCCCCTCAAAGGAAACTTCAAACATATAGAATGGCAAATTTGACAAATCATGTCAGCACTTGGAATTGGACACTGCTTTCCATTAACTCTTAGGTAAACTAAATATATCTGCCAGGTCCATTTTTTGTTAGGTAGTTACCAACATTTGTGCTCTATCAGGTAATTTTGATTCATTTTTGATTGCCATCCTTTCTGTCACTTTCATTTTTCAAAAAACATGGTATTAAGTTAGGAAAAAAGGTGGAAGAAATGCACCAGTTTGAAGGGCAATGGGTGTAAGGTCAGGTTTGAAAAGGTATTTGCACACATAAAAGCCACACAGTGAGAATGAGGAGGGTAACTCTCCTGAATTTGAGTTCAGAGAGATTAAAGGACAGTTTCACCTAGTTTGGTGTAATCAGCCAGAATCTGGCATACACACCACTTACATACTTCTGCAAAATCTTCTGGCTGACTCCATCTAGCTTTCAAAACCTTACCCTATCTACCAGACCTCACCCTGCTATTGCATCACCACTGACTCCACTGCTGGTGCTGGAAAAGCAAATGATGGCTGCATTTTGTAGTTGCTCTGTGCTCTGAGAAAACTCGTGAGTGCCTCTCTGGGAACAAGGAAAACACTTGATTTCTGAATCCTCAACGTGGGTTTTGCACCCATGGTATGAAACAGATGCTGAGCCCTACTTTGCACACACCCTGGCAGGGCACTTACAGAATCACAGAATATCAGGGACTGGAAGTGACCTCAAAAGAACTAGAGAAATCCCCCCAACAGAGCAGGAACACCCAGACCCGGTCCCATGGGAAGGAGTCCAGGCAGGCTTTGAATTTCTCCAGAGAAGGAGACTCCACAACCTCTCTGGGCAGCCTGTGTAAGTGTTCTGTCACCCTCACCATGAAGAACAACCATGAACACTCTAGACAATCCAGCTAAATGCAAGACTCCTGAAGAGTACAGGAGATTTCAGGACTAAGAAGCAGTAGCTGAAATGCAAGTACAACTTTGTTTACACATATATACACATGCCTATGCAGTCAATGAAGTCCAGCAAAACATTCAGGTGACCAAGTCTAAGTGTTGGCAGGCAAGATGAATTGTTCCCTGCAGTGTGCTGACACCATCTCTGGTGATCACAGTAGAGTTTAAAGACAAGTACCAGCATCAAATGGATTTTACATACTTGGTTCCCCACTAGTACCGTCAGCCAGAGAAGGCTGGCTGGTAAGGCTCTCAAAACTGATGGGAAGTAACTAAATTTAGGATGTTACTTCATGGATATAAAAGGGCAATGAACCAAGCCTTCTGTGATTTAACAGCAGAGCACTGATCTTCAAAGTGGACATGCTTGTTGAACTCAAAAGCTACAAACAAAGCATTATATTATATTGTACAATTCCTTTGACAATCACAATTCCTCCTCCCCCACACTTAACCTTGGGAGAACTTCTGAGAGATTTGGACATTCTGTTGGAAACCTTATTAATCCAAGTGTCCGACTTGTGGGTCACACAATCTCAAAGTTAATCCCAGTTTATCTGGGAATCTCAGCTGGAGGTTTCCCAAGAGCCTCTCTGAGATATCTGTGGTTTTCAAGCTCCATCTGACTCAGACAATCTTTCAAACTGCTTTTTACAGCATTTAGGTACTTTCCACATCTGGCCCTTAAGCGGGAAGTGTGTAAAGCTCAGACCCAGTAAAACATAAATTGAACTTTTATGAACCCCATAAACAAAGAATAAAATAAAGCATAAAATCTCTGTTGGTTTGTAGGTTGGCCTGGTTCTTTTATTTATTTATTCATTCATTACCCTTGCACTAAAACAACTAAAATTATTTTTAAGTTCAGTAACTTCCTGAGAAATATGGAAACCCAACCACCACCAGTTTGGTTTTAATTCTTAATACCTAGGAGACATCTCTGCAGGCATTTGTCAGTACTGCTTAGTTAAACCATGTTCCTATATTTTTCAGAAAACTGTTTTTTCTGTGCTATTGTCAGGCTTCCTGTAAATGATCAGAATTATAATCCAGGCAAATTCTCTGCTGCAACTCAGTGCTAGGGAGAAAACAGCATTTTGAGGCCACCATAGTGGTCTCTAGACAACCACCAACACCTATCATAGACATCAATGGCACAAACACGCTGTGACAAACAGCACATACAGCTTTCACTTCAGCTCCCTCTTCGGTGGCAACTGACAGTTTTAAGCCTTTATACAATAAAGTCTTTGAGAATGAAGCAGACACTGTGCTTTTCCCTCCTAACATCCATCTCTACCAGCACAACTCCCTTCTCCACATCCAGAGGTTTCACACAGCTCTGATACATTGATTTCAGAAGATGCTCAGCCTCAAATCTCTCCCCATTTCCTACACAGGGAATCAAAGCTCTTGAACCACCAAATGTAGAGGTTTGGTGTTGGCCATCATCTCATCATCCACTCTTAGTACAAGGAGATGCACATCCACAAGGGATTCGGAGGAAATGGGAGTGCTCCAGTAAACACCACCAGCTGTCTGTTGAAGTTCAGCTGGAAGTCTCCAGCACTTTCTCAGGATGAAATACAATTTCAAATATCTAGTGCTTTTCACAAGGATGTAAAGTTACCTATTATGCAAATTCTGAAAAGTCCCAGAAGGAATTGCCTGAAGTAGTTAGAGAAGCTGATGAAGCTTAATAACCGTGGAGGCTTTTCCTTGCTCCCCTATGGCTGTCTGAGCTCCTTCTAGTGCTGGGGATTTCAGCAAGGAGCAGGATTGCACTAGAAATCACCTGCTTTATTGCTGGGAACAGAAATTCAGGGAGTCCAAAATGGGATATCAGTCTCAAGAGTGCTGCAGCACAACACCCTTGTGCCTGCAGAGCTGTGGATTGCTCACTTTTGTAGCCAAGGCCTTAGAGATCCATCTGAAAATCTTCCTTAATATTTAAAGCGGCAGCAAACTAGCCCTGAAATGTTGGTATGATCAGCTCTAATACATCAGAATTATTTCTCATAGATGGATTATAAAGAGCAGGAGCATTTTGGAAACAATTCTTAGCACGTGGAGAGCATCTTCTGTAGAAAAACTGGGGGGCACCAAGCTCTGTCACCACCAAATTCCATTTTAACTCAAAAACACACCTCCTAAAGAAAAATTACAACTGACCATAGCAAACATGAGATAGTAAAAGGAAAAAAAAAAAAAAAAGGCATTCTATTTCTAGGGGGGAATTTATGGTCCTGAAGTCATTTAAGAACAGAAAGGAGGTCAAGAAGAAGGATCACATTATAAAACGAAAGCTATTCTGACCTAATGAATAGCAAGGAGACATTTTGGCCACCTCCTAGGGAGCACTGATTATGGCCACTCAGCAACCTCTCTAGGTGGTGGTTAAAACATCTTGTTTCTATTCATTAGTTCAGCGGTGTATTCATTCCACAACAGAGGAGTTTACGAACCCTTCCCTCCTCCCCTGCAGCACCCCTGGTTTGCAAATATGTCATCCCCTAACAAATAAAATCTGTTATTGAACATCAACACCTCTGAACCTTCATTTTTGCTGACCCGTCCCTGTAACATTCTGTATGTATACAGAGCATCATCAGAAATGACAATGAAGCTGCTGTGTCTCAGAGGAGGGAGGTGTTGCTGGAAAAGGTGGGTTAGAGACCATTCCTCTGACTGCAGAAGCAGAGAATGTAAGAGAGAGAAGAGCAGAGACACTCTTCTGACTCACCCTGATATAACACATAGATCCAGGCCCATACATAGGAGGATACCAGGGACTCTAAAGCCAGATCAACCTCCTGTAGGATCCGTGTGTGCGCCTGGAGTGCTGTACTTGTTAAAGCCATTATATATTTGTAGAAGTGAATATACTCTACACACTCCTACTCTCTCTCTCCTGTGGTATAAAAGATATTGTGACCAATTGCTCTGCCCCTTCCTCTCTCCATCTCCTAACACATCTCGCAGATCCATGCAGTGCACCTTAACAGTGCCCTGGTGTAGGTGTTGCTCCTGCTCCTATCACTGCCCTTGGAGGCAAACCTCCCCACCTTGATAGCTATAAAATCTTTTCATTCTCAGCATAGAAGTGTTCTGGCTAGCTCCTGCTCAGTAGCTCTTGATCAACAGCTGTCATTTAACTTAAATATGTCCCCTGACCCCTTTCTCTTCCTCAGTCAAACCAAGAGAGAAGAACCCCATCTCCCTTTTGCATTCACTCTGCTAAGGTAAACCCACCAAACTCCTCACATCCTTGTTGCAAAGAAAGGTTCTTGCACCCTATTAGAAGCCCTGATCCTATGAGAATGAAACTTTCTTAAAGCCAGGACGCTGGAGAAATAGGTGACAACCTCCATCTCTCCATCACACACACACACCAGGACCCAGGGCTCTGCCTCCACTCCCCAACTGGCCGCCACCGGCCCAGGGATTCCCTGAGAAGAATGCAGACAGGCGCCAGGCAGCAGGGCACTGCGGACAATTCCCCCAGCCCCTCCGCTGCATCTTTAGAGATGTTAAACATGGCCTTTGAAAGTCTGCCCTACACAGAATTATCTCCGATTTCACAGAGATTCTTGGAAACTGGGATGGATGCACCTTGTTGTAGTCAAACTGGCTGTGCTGGTGTGTTAGCCACTGTTGTGCATTTAATGTGAACTCTTGCAGATGTAACTTTTCTGATAAAAAGAATTAAACAGCATGTGCAGCCCCTCAAGTTTACAGCTTAAGTGGATGCAAAGGAGCAAGTATGTTATAAAGTCCACATGCCTGAGACATATCACAGTTTTAAAACATTCTTCCCTGCCTGGAACCAGGGGATTTCTCTCAAACCAGCTGCAACAAAAAAATCAGCCTCTGCAAGACCACTGCAACTGTATTTCCATGAGGTCAAGAGCCATTTCTCTTTGCAGTACCACCTGCCTGTCATGATAAATAATTTTTGTTCTGATTTGTGAAGTTTGCTGCCATGGGAATGAGCCCATTTGCTCCTTAATGTATGTAAGATGTGCTGCATGACATGGAATTTGCAACAAACCATCACAGTCCTATAGCTTATACATCTGTCATCAATATTTCAGTCCCTAGAGAAGGCAGTTTTTCAAGTGCAAGGTTACCAACAGAACTGATCCATGACCAATGTGATACCTGGAGGTCTAGTCACTAGAGACACCTTTGTACTTTCTCCAAGGACTTCTCTTCCAGCAGCGAGACTGAGATTGTCTCTGAGAAAAATGCAATCACTGCTCCTGCCTTTAAAGCTGACGTTTCAAAAACATGCAAATATTGTAAAATATTAGTATCTTACACATCTATATAGTCATGCAGATTCATCTTATCAACACTGCCTGGCTTAGTGAGCAGGATGTGCCAGAATACTTTTGTAATGAAGATATTTCTAGGAATAAACCTGTGGAGCCATGCCTGGGAGCAGCCAGGCTGCAGCACCCAGAGACATCAGCGCAGCCCATCCTATGGCTCCCACATGAGATTTCAGAGAGGTTCTAGAATGCTCCCCTGATGATGGCCAGAGCTAAAATTGCCACAATAGACACTGCTAAGGCTGAATGGATGAGAAATCAGTAGTAATGCATAAAATAGTTTCAAATAATGCACCCAAACAACACCCCTCAAGACCACCACTTGAAAATGCCATTAAAAAAAACAAGCAGGCAACATAAAAAAATCATGTAGTCATTCATATGGTAGCAGAGATGTTTTGGGAGTGGATTTTTAAGATGTAATACCATGCTGGTATGGAGAAGAGATAAGAAGTGCCACAGCTGCTCTCTGCCTTACAGCATCTGTTCTGCACACAGAAATCTGGGTGTTGACTCACTGGGTGCCACAATCCTTAGAGACCCCAATGTCAGAAATTCCTGAGAATAACCCAAGCTTATGTGTACATAAAGAGCTCCAATCCTAAATAATGCTACTTACCAGGGGGATGTTGGAGAAGAGCGGTTTGGAAAACCTAAGCATAAATATCCCAAGTATTGCAGCTGCTTGTGTAACCTGTCAAAATTTTCCAAATGAGAGACTTGGACTTTTTTTTAAGATTTGGGAACTGTTTGTATTTTCCTCTGAGCCCTGAAGATCAACAACACAAATGGGTGAAGCAAATCAGCAACAAAAACTGGTGAAGCAAGCCTAGTTGTCTTGAGACACCAAAACTCAGTGGGATCAGGCTCAGCCTGTTGTTAGGGTTTTGAATTATAGCTTTCCCTAAAGTAGGTTTATGCAGACAGTTGTGGTACTGTCACAATTGTCCCCAGTCTAGCAGTGCCACTTGCCTGATGTTCAGCACTGTGACCACTAGGGCAGCCAGATGAGCACAGGATTGGTAGGATGCTTCAGCCAATGCTGGATAAAGCTCATTAAACTGCTCCCATTCATTGATATCCCTATTCTTTCCTTCCCAAAGATGTTCCTATCATTCTGGGAGCATGGTTTTCACTGTGATAGTGTGCTTCAGCTCATGTATTAATAGCATTTGCATAATTTTATCGAACCAATAAAAATTTTGGACACATTTTCTCTTTGTTCCAGCCAGAGCCATCACACAAGCCATCCCATTTGAACACATCACACTCACTCATCTTCTCCTCTTCCCTCCCCCAGACATTCTTTGACATGATTAGTGGCTAAATCAGATTCTTTAATTGAAAGAAATATAACTGAACTTTCTTCTTCCAGGGAATGTGCCAGAGGCCACATCATAAGCAATGTCAAAGAATACTGGAAATAATATAGACCTCTGACATTTGTGTTCAGTGATTCTGCATGCCCCAGGTGGTTTGTTTGGGATCGGAATTTGTCACTGCTGTGAGGAGATAGTCTTTGGTGGATGGGGCTTAAGGACTGCTACAAAGAGATATAATAAGATATGTTTAAACAAGTCGCTGGAATGCTATGCTTTAATCTCCTACACTGTTTTGCACAGCCATGTCCAGAAGGATTTCTTCAAGAGAGACATTCAAGCATTGTCTTATTCTCTCTGAGGTGGCAGCAACTGAAAAAAATAGCCATTTTGCAGAACATTTTGCAGCTCAGGTAGGAAATACCAAAGTGTACCCATCTCATTTAGTGTTCACACCTTTCTTTATCTTTCCATCTCATCTTCTGAAAACCAGAACAACTGTCAGTTATTCATTGAATCTTCTTCCATAACTGTACAAAACACAAATTATTTATGGGATCCTACAAGTGGACCTCACATTACACTTTTCAGATGACATCTGCATCTTCCAGTGTATTTGTCTTCTCAAAGAATCACTGGGCTGGAATGACTCTTCAGAGGTCACTAATCCATCCCTCTGCCCTGAGGGTTACTGAGTACAGTACAGCCCTCTTGTACCATCTGAACTCTGCAGAGTGTATTTCGAACTGAAGTGTCTGAAGTTTAGACCAACCTTAGTTTCATTTTGTCTTACATTTACTTCTCCAATGTTTTCATACTTCTCAGAAACATCTAATTCACTCTCCAGAGTCTGCAAACAGCTCATCGCTGACACTCCCATGTGCATCCACAGGAAGAAAACCCCTCTGCCCTGAGACCCAGACTGGTTAAGAATCACCACATCCACCAGTGTGCTTCAGAATTTGTAGGTGATCACTGATTCAAACCATGGTTTGAGTTGCAAGGGAACTTAAAGATAATCTAGTTCCAACCTAGTTAAGCACTTGAAGTTAAAAATACTAAGTTCCTTCCATATTGCATGAAAATCATGCCAGATATCCATGCAGGTTTTGAGCAGAAAATGTATTACCCAAGAGTCATGGTCTTGAGAGCAATGGTTCACTATCCTTGTGCAAAAGAAGCCTTTTGGGGCCTTTACTGTCAGCTTCAAAAGAATCATTGTTAACTGTTAAATTGATTTCCAACTTACTGTGTTTGATTTACTGCTGTGTGTTGAATCGATTTATCAAATTACTGCTTTCCCTTTGCATCTCAGGTGCTTGTTGACAGGCTGGGAGCTGCCCTGTTTTTGCATTCTCTTTTCTCCCAGAGAAATGGAGCTGCTCCTTGGATATAAAGAGGATTTTTCTACAAAGCAGTTGCCAAGTAGGGGAAACCTTCTGACACCTCCTTGTTCCCTCTAACAGGTTAAAGACATATATTTCACAAGTGAAGTGTGAATACTTCTGGTGGAAGACACACAGACGCACACCCTCACCTGATGTGCGCATACATATAACAACAGGGATTCAATATTTTGAAAGTTTTGCTGAAGTATTTGCAGCATTAACTTTTCCAGCTCCACACTGATTTGCAAACTGGAGCAATAGGTGAAAGCGTATCCCAGGCAGGAGGTTTAGACCTTCCCTCACAAGAGGCAGGTCCCACTGCCAACGAGGCAACACTATTTGTTCACAGCATCCCTGAACTGGGCATCTCCACGTGAATCCCTGCCATCGAGTCCCAGCACAGGCCTCCTTGTGAAGGTCACCTCCCAAAAGTACCCTGGTTTTGTCAACCCTTAAGAAGACACTGGATAAAGGTTCACATTCTAATCATTTGAGGTTATAGCTTGTTACAGATGGGATTCTTCTCATTATCCATGCTCTTTGGTCTAACGTGCCAGCAGCCTCTTACACTACCCTAAAGTTATGCTAAAAATCCTTGGAAAAAGGTATTTTGGGTGATCATTTTGGTGATTTTGTAGTTAGATTATCTATTCTTTCATAAACTATATTTTTCTTCTCTTAGTTGTGTTTTGGGTTAGTTGTTTTTTTTTTGCCCCACAGTCAAACCACTTGTGACTGAAGCACAAAATAGAGCTATTAGTATTTTTCTTACAGGCAACATCCCATAAAGTTTTAAAGACAGATTTAAACAATTACAGATTTTAACGCAACAGATTACTCATGTAGTTGACACCCTTCACTTTCTACCAAAGAAATATCTATTAAAGTGCAAAGGGAGTAAAAAAGAGCACATTTTTTTTCCTGTCCTGATCAGATGGGGAGAGGATGGAGTAGAAATTAGCTGCTCTAGGAAAACATCTGCAGAGTGAAATTTCTTGCACAGGAGCAGAAAAAGGGTGGGGAGAGGGTAGGAGATCACATTGCAAAGCTAACATGGGATGGAGAGCAGACCCCAGGAAGTAGTCCACCCTTTTGTACATCCACTGGCAAATGGGATTAAACAGAGGTGACTTTGGCACACAGCTGGTATAAAGAGTGCCAACAAATCCAGATGGGAACCGCTCTCATCAGGACCATACTTCAAATTAGAAATTAAGAACTAAGTGTAACCTGCCTGGGCATGCACCCAAGTCAAAGCCTTGGCTGAAGCAGAGCACTCAAGTCTAGAGAGATGGCCTTTGGGAGCTCCACAGAGTGGAAACTTGAGGTAGTCCCAGAAGTTCTAGAACACGAGGGTGCTAGAAATGGCTCATGTCTTGCCATGCCACACAGTAACCCAGCCTTCCTTCATTAGCTTCAGACTCTGTTGTTGTCTTTTCTTATTATCCCCTAATTCTGTAAATACCTAAACACGAGTGTCTGCAATCGTAAGCAATAAATGCAAATAAAAGCATCCAGCGGCCTTGAGCCTTAGCTCTTTTGGACTGTGGTCTCGCCCTGCCAAAGGATG
This sequence comes from Turnix velox, assembly GCA_013400935.1. NCBI lineage: Eukaryota > Metazoa > Chordata > Aves > Charadriiformes > Turnicidae > Turnix > Turnix velox. The sequence goes on along the minus strand of VZTY01022534.1, from coordinate 358,676 downwards.
ACTACATATGCTGAGATGCCAGTCCCTTGAAACCACAATGTCCCCAGGACCCCAGACCTCGATCTCTGCCCTTGTCCACTGTTATACTCCTCACACAGCAAACACAGCCTTATGGTGTGAGCCTCGCAGCGCCAAGCGCCGAGGACAGCTGGGTGACAAGGATCGCTGTGGACAGGGGCAGTGGCTGCGCCCAAGGGACGTCTCCATTTAAAAGATAAAAATCTACAGCTTATGCTTGAGATCACCACAGTGGCATCTGGTAACATGCAGAGCCACGTTGTTGTTTGTTGGTTAGGTTTCGTTGTTTTGGGGGTTTTTTTTTTAGCCCCCATACCTTGTTTCAATGAGTAACAAATGTGGGTTGGACATAAATACACCCAGGTGGGGACAGTCGATAGTAGCAGTGAGTGCCAGTTCACAAAATTACAGCTGGGCTGGATCTTCTGCCAAAATTCAGGCTATTTCTAAGAAAAAACAAAGAGATTCAGGCTAGATATAAGAAATTCTTTATGGTAAGGGTGATGAAACACTGGGACAGGTTGCCCAGAGAGGTTGTAGATGCCCCCTCTCTGGAGGTTTTTAAGTCCAGGCTGGACAAGGTACTGAGCAACCTGATCTAGTGGGAGGTGTCCCTGGCTATGTCAGGGGGTTTGGAACTAGATCTTTAAGGTCCCTTCCAACCCAAACTATTCTATGATTCTACAATTCTCCTTCAGCCCAGGTTGAACTAGCCCAAACACTATATAAAGCTGCTGAAATGCTTGTCCCAGCTCTTATTGTTTAAATGAAAGATTAATCATGGACTTGGAAGCAGAGGTAACAGCACAGCAGTGAAAGCTCTCCCAGACCACAATCAGATGTAGGAAACATCCACAGTATGGTCCTGACACCACTCCCAGCTCCATTCCCTGGTCTGGGAGCTGGGTGCCTGAAAGGACCTCCTATAAGATTTCAGGCCATGGCTTTTCTCCATCAGTACAGCACCCATTGAAGCAGTTTGGGCTGTGCGTGGATACTTTCAGAGAAAAATTTACAGGGAGTATTCACAGTGACTCTCCTCTGGTTTTTGCAAAAAGGTGGATTCATCATAGATAAAGAGTCTTTTCAGAAGCCTATGTGGGCAGCAAGTGGATTTGACATCCCTTAATGGGACAGTAAAGCTAGAATTAGGGTTGCAGCAAGCTTGTGAGAAACAAACTCAACTGCATTTATCTTCAGCATCCCTGCCAGGCAGCATTTCATTAGGGACACCTCAAAAAGGTGGCAAATCCCCATGGGCTTTCAATCTCACTGATGCTGAGAGAAGCAATTATCTGGCCATTCCAGCCTGGTTTCCTTTTCTTCTGCTCTCCAAGTAACACAAATAGGTTGGGAGCTTGTTCATTTTTCACACACCTAGACTACAACAATGAGATCAGTAACATGGGTGCAGGATAAAGTTAGTCAAAATAAAGAAAAACCTGTACTCACATTGTGGTTACTTATTTAACCAATTATTTAGGCATAAATGCTGTTGCAGATGCCTATAAAAGACTGGATGTCAGAAAACCCTGCTGAACTAAACCATGTCACATAATGTACACTGAAGAACAGTCAGACCTGGCCTTATGAATATGTGAAAAGCATCACTAATGCAGAGTTTTAAAATAACCAGCCTCAGCTTCAATCACACGCATTATTTCTGCAAGTTCTGAGCACTGGAAATATTAAGTGTATCTCTCTGCAGCTCTAACAAGATAGTAGAGAAACACCGAGCATTTATCTTCTCTCCTGCCTTGAGAATAGGAGATTTTCTTTGCCACAAGGCTACGTTTTGTTTCTAAATCCCCCAACAAACAGGATTGGTGCTGTGTGCTATCAAAACGACATGCAAAAGCAAGATCTTCAAAGCACAACTTAAATAACCTTAGTCTTAAAGGAGGAGTGGAGAGAAACTTATTTAAGCATTTTGCTATGCATGAAAAGTTTGGTTTCTGAAACACAGTGCTTGCCATTAACACAGCCCATTCGTGGCCCCGTGTCCCAGCTCTTCACATCCATCAAGGGGCACACTCAGATTGCTGGTACTGACTTTTTGGAAAATGTCATTTGTTGCTCTGAATGCTTTGTGAAACTCTTGTGGCTGGAGGGGCAAGAGGAATTTTTTCCTTTGTTCGTAATGCTTCCACAATCCTAAACAAGCATTGTCTATAGCACCGTCTGTATTGCTGTGCCTTGTTCCCACCCACTTACATGGCATAAGATCCCTCAGCTCAGAGCAGCATCTCCAGCAGCCAAGAAACTTTAAACTTCATGTAAAATGAGAACCGCAAATCACAGGCCAAATTCAAACTCATCTCAGTGAGTATACGCTCCAGACTTACTTTCTATGTAGACAATAGATAAACTTTGCTAACTTACAGCAGTGGGGCCTGATCTTGCAAGGTGCTGAAAGCCATGAAAGGCAGAGGGGGCTGAGAACTCGTGGGGGTCAGGGAAGTTCGTGCCACTCGGTCCTATCTCAGCATAAAGAGGACAGTAACACACAAATTTAACTTTGCCCTGAGGAGTTTTATCTTGCCTCCCACGTTCCCTGACCCCCTAAAAAGGCATCTCACCGGGCTGGATATTTCTCCAGATCTTGTTTTAATTATTTAAGTTGAGCTAGAAGAGTTTTTGTCATGCCTTTTTGTGGAACACTCTGTACTTGGGGGGCCTCAGCTGGATATCCTGGGTTATGCAACCAATGGTTAAAGCTATTGTTTTCCAAAAGAAATTGCATGAATCTCATTAAATACACTCTGATCAGGGGAGGCGGGAGGGACACGTCTTTAAAACTGCATTTGGATCCAATCCTATTGTCCTAGATAGGGCTGCCTGTCTTCATTTCTGATTTAGTCTTAAAGAAACTATTGTTTAGCCTTAATTAATTTCATATTGGGTTGTATTATCGCATTGAAGCATTGAAGCTGGCACTGGCTTAGAGATGCCTTCAGATGGTGGAGATTTGCTTTAAGCCAGAAGAGGGCAGCAATTTCCCTGACAAGACTAAAAATACCTTACAATGGTTTATTTAAAACAGGTTTGACAAGGTACAAACAATCCAAAGGGCACTAGACTCGCTGCAGCGCAAGCTGGAAGTGGGAAAAGAAAAACATGAGAGCAAGAAAAAGGTTTGTCATTCATTACCTGGCTATTCAAGCCACAGGTGTATAAATACTTCAGGCTTTATTGGCCTCTTCACTTAGTGTTGAGCATTTGTTATCAGTTTTAGCCACTTTATAGCCACTAGGATGGACTACAGACATCATTCAGAGGTGGAGAGAACCGTATGTCACTTTCCTTTCCCCCCATCCCCCAGGATTTATGTACATCAGCAGAATTATTACTGGAAGTTCTTGTTCTTCAACACATCAAAGTGGACCAAAAACTAGCCTTCAGTCAGGAGCCATCCTACAAGTCAGACTAATTCCTGATGCAATTTTATTTCATTTTTTGCCTACTGTGAAACTCTTGCAGAAAGTCCCGGTGGTGGCAAATGATCCTTAATCTTAATCTCTCAGCAATATGCACTCTTTCCCTTCACAGACACAAGCCATTAACTAGCACTAGCCTAAACTGATTTTTAATGGTTTAACAAGAAAAAGGGGAGTAGACTACTAACAAAATTTCCCTGTAGCCATACTGCTTTCCCATCCCTAAGTAAGAAAAGATCACAAAGTTACCTGCACTTTGTGTGACAAGGTGACACCAGGCCAGGGTTCACAATGTGCCAGTCTGAGTTGCTGGGATGTTTTACAGCAAATCTCAGTGGTACTGTGTGGGACAGACAGCCTGGGGGTCCCAATCCGGGCTTTACATCCCCACATCCCTCCTAAAGGCACTACAAGGAGGAGACAACCCCCACCACCACCAGCTCCTTCCAAGGACACCTGACTTTTATGAGATGCCTTAAATTAAAGAAATCAGTGTTAGAAATGTGATGGCCACACTAGCTCTAAGGTTGTAATAGCAATGAACTGGGTGATGTCTTGTTTAACCACTCAAAGAGCTGATTTTATACAATCTTAGAAGGGTTTGGGTTGGAAGGGACCTTAAAGATCATCTAGTTCCAACCCCCCTGCCATGGGCAGGGACACCTCCCACTAGACCAGGTTTTTGTTTTGTTTCTTTATGCCTAATTTTCCCTTCCAAGGAGCTGTTCCAGGATCCTTTTTTCCCTGCAAAATACAGATAGCAAATCTCCTCTTATCCAAGAAAAAGCGAAACCAAGCCCGGGGATACTTGGACTAAAAGAAGAAACATGCTGGAGTTGTGTTTAGGGGAAGAGGGATTTGGGGAATCGTGGCAGTTCTTCCTCACTATACACATTTTCCCTTCCAAAAAGGAAGCAAAAGGAAACTGCCAGAGTTAAACAGACAAAGTGCTGCCAATCCCACATTTATTTCCAGGGAGTCCAAGAAATCTTGAGGGGTTTTTACTGAAATATGAGGTTGCTGCAGCTCAGCACATTAGTGAGGGGGCTGTTCACTTCTCTGCCTGTTTCTACTTAAATAGAGTAAGTTAATGATAAAATCAATTCCCTTTATGCTAGTGACAATTCTTACTGCGTTTTTGTTGAAATATTTTTAAAGTTTGGACACCTAGTGCAAACACAGAAATCAAAAAGAGTCATAAATTCAAATAGTTCCAGGGGAAAGTCAAAATACCTTTGTTATGCAAAGAGATTAATACATTAAAATATTTTTAACAGGAATTCACTACCCCTTCTAGAGAATGACCCATCCAGCCTTTTTAAATACTTGTTTTATCTTCTTTCATGGCATATAATAAATACTTTGAAAAACTGTCCTATTATATGTTGCATCTCAATACTTGCTATTAAATATTTGTAGTTCACAATATACTCTAGACATCCTAATTTCTCATTAGAAACCAAACTATTAGATGAGAATCCAGAAAAATTAAAACCTGGAAGAAAAAATTTGAATAAAGAAATCTCCGTTTTTAATAATGTTTCCTCTGATAACTGAAAATCCTTGTAACCTGCAAATTGTGAAAGTACAAACCTATATAAACAGCCATTGCTACTCATAATACTACTCTCAATTATTTTTATTTTTTAAATGCCATCTGTAATCATCGTTCTCCCATCATAACATTGCCCTGTCATCACTTTCCTTCCCTTCCTCCAGGCAAATGTTGATGTAGGAAATGCAGGAGGAATTTTGTGCTGAGGAACAGCTGGGTAATATTCAAGTTGTTTTTTTTTTTTCTAAATAGCATCTTTTATCTCCTGATCATTTGTTCTGCCCTTGACCTTTGTGATATCCTTTTCTATATTTAAACTTCAGAAGAGTGTTGGTTTTTTTAAAATGTCATTTCAGAAAAAAAGTAATTCTTAAAGGCATATATCACAGGTTTCCATTGTAACTGAGCTTCTTTCCTTGCAAATTTCTAATAAAACAAGTGATCAAACTTCCATTATTTTTTTCTGCTTTTCAATCAACCCTTTGAACAGCTGAAATCTTGCACATTATACTGTATATTCTACTGGTTTAAAGTACATCATTATTACATTAAGATTCAGCATTTGATAGTGGGCAGGAGAGAGAGAAAAAAAAGACCATTATTATTTCTTTCCATTTTTTATCATCTGCAAGAGTAAAAAGTAACTTTGAGATGGATGTCTAAGATGAAGGCTGGTTTGCAGGGTGCTGAGTGACTGTAATTTGCCGATGCTAATCACAAGCCTATCTGAGGAAGTCTTCAAAGAAAAGCCAGTTAACATTTCACCTGGGGAAGAGCAGTCTGCTTATTAGGAACTTTTATGACCTCTGTAACAACCCCAGTAGCACAAGAAGGATGTTTTATCAGCTGAAATCAGCTGCAAAGGTAGCAGTAAAGACGACAGAAAAAGAGATTTGAATGGGCTGTTCCCGTCTGATTGAGCCTTTCTGCGACGGTCCCTGAGAACCCATTTCTAGAGTCGCTTCTAAAGTCACGTCTGTGATTAGAGCTATCTAAAAGAAAAAAAAAAAAAAAAGACCAAAAAAAACCCCACATAAATTCTTTTTCCAGTATCTCACCTAACGGTGGTATGGGTTTGGAATAACTTTAGATGTTTTAGCTGTTACTACGGATGAAACAATTAATGGTTACACCAAAACAAACAAAAAAATTTATAAATCCCTATCCAGAGTTTTCCTCCTAACTGGAATCCAGCCAGCAGGTCCTCCAGCTCGGTGGGATGACATCTTTTGGAGGGTGTCGGGATGAGTCTCCGCAGGATAGCCGGGACATGGGGCTCTCCCGACCTCGGCTCCCCCAAGCTCCCTGCTGTCCCTAGTATCCACATCACCTGCCCGGGACAGGGAGCAAGGGCTATCGCTCCCTTTGAACGCATCACACGCTGCCTTTTAATTAACTGCAGCAGCCACTTTGGGCTTTCTTAAACAAATGAGAGGCAGGGGGAGGAGGGTGATGCTGCTCCGCTTTCCCCAGGGGAAGCAGAGGGGAAGGGGAGAGCCAGGTAGCGAAGAGGGGGGGGCAGGCTGAGACACCCTGTGCCCCGGGGTGTCAATCAGGAGGGGGACAGCCCGGCCACTGACTGACCCCGCCGGAGTTCAGGCCACCTGAAATCCCACTGAGCCCCGTGGGACCAGGATCATCCTCTCCAACCTCTCTGCCAGGTTCAGCTTCGTCGTACAGCCATGATAAAAGGAAGGACCCTTCACCCCCAACCTCTCGGGGTTCAGCCTGTGAGCCCCTTTCACGGTTTTGATTTATTTTATGTGTTTTTTTGGGGGGAGGGTTTTTGTTTGTTTTGTTGGGTTTTTTTGCACACAACAATTTTGGCTGCAAAACTTGCTTGGCCTATTTCAGACACAACACTCACTCAGACATCCCAATAGGCAGCCAAATAACCTTTACAAATGTTGTAGGTATTAGGAAAAAGAGCAGAAGAAAACCACCTCAGCCTCAAGAAGCACAAAACCTGGGCTGCGCACTTACTTTTTCCTCCTCCCCCTCTCTCCCTGCCCTGAAAAGAAGGGGAGAGAGCACACACAGCGACATGAAACACTTCAGAGAAAAGCAAACAAATATTGGCTTCTCTGGAGAATCAGGAACATAATGATACTATAATGCTAGCAGTTTATTTTTCACTGCCTGGGGCTGCTTGGCAGAACGTCACAGTAAAATCATCTAGGCATGAGAGATTAACCGATGTCTATTTTGCTCTGAGGCTCCACACTTTCCTACTGAGGGACTTTTACACCTGCCGAGGAATGCTGCTCCCCAGCCGACACCAGGAGGGAACCCCCCAGCTTTTGATGGAGTCAGAGGATGCAGGTTCCTCCCCCAGACAATGGCTGGGCTACGGGAATCAGCCAAGCACCAAACCCAGCTCTGTCTCCAAAGATCCTCATCTAAACCAGCAGCTCAGCAAAGCGAAACTCACGGCGGAGGAGCAGGCAAGATGCAAGGGCTTAAATAACATCGTGATCCACACGCAGGCTCATTACATCCCTGGGCTAGAGAAAACCTTGTGTTGTGATGCAAATCTTGGTCTTGGCTGAGGACAGTGAAAATTCCCCTCTGAGCTGGGGTTTCACTTAATGTACCAATTAAATGGGTCAGTTTGTGTGTTGGATGATTTTTGGAACAGGTGGATTTGCTGTCAGGGTTGCCACTCATCTTTACACAGCCTGAAATCACTGCTTAAACACTATACTTCTTTCTCCAAATATAAACAGTGGTACCCCCTACAAATGGCGTTTTGCCTCTCAGATTTCCTCATTAGGTAAACAAATGTGAATTTACTATTGGTGAAATGCATTAATACTGAGAAGAGCAAGAGATAAACGGTATCAATAAATCATTCAAAGTCCCTGTCCCATCTCCCAAAGATTTTACTTAACTATAAAAGCATCCAAAACTCATCCCTGCTAATTTCAAGGCCAAGCATTAGAATTTTATTAGCCTGCACTGAGAACTGTTTCTGTAAGTTTTTCCCCAAAAGAACATTGAAAACATTCACATTGTTGTAACTGGCTGGCTGGCTGCAAAAGAGCTTTTTAAAACCTACACTTCATTAACAAAAAAAAAAAAAAAAGGGAGGAGGAAAACCCACTACAAAACTGACTCACTAAAAGAAGTTTACTTTCCCCCAGGCAAAGGAGCATTTGCACCCATTTTGGTGGCATCATCGCTTCTGCTGCATCCTGAGATTTGAGTTTCTAAGATAACCAGCACACCCTGGCATCACAGCACAAAGCCGCAGCAGGCAGAGCCACATATTTAAATATTCACATAGAAATCTGGAAGGAATCACGAGCCTTTTAAACAAGAAAAATCCTATTTACATGAGCCATTATTTAACAACAAAAAACCCACTTGTATCAAGTAGGGAAAAAGCCCCATGTTTCTAAAAGTCCCTGAGACTAGTTTTAGAGGGATCCAGAAGGATCTGTCCTGTTAGTGGTCAGAAGCTGACAAGAATTGCTGTAGTGCCTGAGCCAAGCATCATCTGAAAAGTACATAAAAAGCAATATTTATGGCCCAGATTTTTCACAGTTTTTTAAATACGTTTGTTCTTGATGGGAGCTTCCGGGTGCATTAAATATCTGTAACAAACCTACTCCTCAGCAGCACTAATTGGCACTAATCCCAGCCGTGCAGTCACACATGGCACGTGGGCTGTGTCACACGGCATGGGGGGTGCTGTGCCACCCCCTAGCCCTCCTGCTGTAGCCACAGCTGCCCCCAGCCCTGCACAGGCTGCAGACCCTCTCAAGTACAGCTTAGGTGCCTGGAATTAATATTACAACACACCAACTAGGTCTGCACGCAGAAATTAAGGGGAGAAGCTGTGATCTTGCTCCGATATGAGGCTGAAAGCACAGTTTTATCCCAGTCTGACCAGCGCTGCCACCCCCTCCTTCAGCCCTCTCATGTATTACACACACTCCTTGTATCTTGCCTGCTTGCCTTCAGATGCCTCTGGGGCATGAACAGTGCCTTGCTCTTGCTTCACACAGCACCTCACACAGTGGTATAAATAACCAAAATGAATGAATCAGTGCCACAAACAGTCCCTGTCTGCAGGAATCTGCTGAATCAGCAATGCTTCCCAGGGGAGCTGAGCTTCCAAAGGCTCCAAAGACTGTAGAAAGGGTGAATGAGAGGACTCCTAAAGATTCTGCCACAGAGATTGCACAAGAACTTACCTTGGGAAGCATTATCTTCTTGCCCAAATGGATTTTACAGGCCATGAACAATCTGCTCCCAACCTGCCTTTAGAGCAGGGTCTGCACAGACCCTAAAAAGCCCCATGGGTTGGATGCATCCAGCAGGTGTGGCTGGCACCAGCCCAGCTGGTTTTGATTTACCAGTATGAGGCCATACACTTTTACAGCTGGGGGACGCCTTCAGCTGAGATGGGGAACAAGGTTTGTATTTATCCCTCTTCACCGCCCCCCCCAACCCCAGCAAAGATCTCTGTCCATCCCCACTGCCACTTTTCCTGCCAGAGGGGAGCAAGCACACAGAAGAAACTTGGTGTGCACCACTTCTGCTAAAGGGAATGGGGAAGAGATCACAACTGTCTTTGCTGCCTTGAGAAATCTTTTCTGGGTCATCTCATACTTGGTCAGTTGGGGAGGGGGGGGAAAGTTGAAAGGAAATAACCAATTCCACTGAAATTGGCCTGAGTTTTCCCGAAGTATTTCCTTTTCTAGCTGTTCTTTCATTTACTCTGTGCATAGACAAATCTCTTCCCAAGCCCAACAGTCTGTATCACATAAGTTTGTTATGTGAGGAGCCCCGGGTTGCTCCCCACATTCTGCAGGGCCAGGGGAGCTGCTGCTACACTCCAGCCTGCTCTGGGGATTTTCGAGCCGAGGATTGAGCCCCAGAGAGCTTTATTTCTGCCAGAAGAGAATGTTTTAACACAGGTTGTCCTGGGAGACTAACAGAATTTCTAATGTATGCAAAAAGAAAAAAAAAAAAGGGGGAGAGAAAAAAAAAGCCTAGACACAGAACAGAGCTCAACGACAAGCTTATTTGTCTCTCTCTGAAACGTCAGCGCTCTTTAGGACGGGATCCTTAAGCTGAGGCTTGTGAAAAGCTGTTTGTTTTGTACTGACCTTCTCCTTTTATGCGAGATGATAGGCATGCTTCAGCGGGTACTGAATGCAGCTAAACATATGTCGTCAGCTGTGCATTGCTACCCCTTCTATTAAAATGGATTTGGGGAGCATATGTGGGAATGGGCTGGCCACAGACACTCAAGGGAAATGAAGGAATACAGGGCAATTAGCAAGAGCAATCCCCAGACCTCTCTGCTAAGCCTCCGTAGGAAGTACAAAGACTTATCTCATGGGCATGGAAACAATTAAGGTCAACAAGTAATCGTGGAAAAGGAAACTTTAAAAACAAGAACATGGTAAATGACCTAGTAAACACCCCTTTTGCCCCCCTCACAGACTTAGGATGCATTTCATCTGGGGTTCATATGCACAATCTAGCTGGCTTCTGCTCCCCATCCCCCCCTCACATAATGACTTCCCTTTGCAATTTCCTGGAGGAAGTTGCTGGAGTGATCTTTCAGTGATAAAAATAAGCCATGGTAATTCTTAATTTTCAGTCAAAGAATTCTCCTAATCTCCTAATTAAATAGCAAAAGGCAGTAGTGTCCCTTAGAAAGCACCAATGGGACAAGCAGCCTGTGCAGAAGAATGCAGTTCTTCTGGAGGAGAGAAGTATCTTATGCATCATTTGGCCAGATGGATAATATTCTGCATCTGATACCTCCTATAAAGTACATCAAAAAGGATTATTTTTGGTAAGAGAATTTTTTCACATTGATTTTCTTTTTTTTACAGGTCATTAGAAATAGAGACTAGACATTGTTGCATCCTCTCTCACAACTTTATAAGCATTAATTGAAAACTGAAGTGTCAGCCCTAATTGGTAATCCATGCTCTGTCACTCATTTTCTCACTTCCATCTCTGGCGGGCAGGAAGGAATTTCTGAGGATTGTGATGACACCAGTGAGTTCTCCAGGGTTTTGTGTATTTGTTTTCATCAGCCCTACTTAACATATGGTATTTACATGTCCTCTTCACTAACACTTGATAGCTGACCTGGAACATAGCACTTGAATGACTGCTGCCAGCTTGGAACTCCCAGCTCACAGATGTAACAAGCAGCTTCACGTCAATTTAAAACATGGTTCCTCACCCAGTCAATAAAGCTACAACTTGATGTGGGAATATGGACTGGGAAGGGAGAAGGGAAGGTTATGGCTAGAAGGCTGCCAGTTGTCCCAAAAATGAAGCATGTCTCAAACATTTTTTAGCTCAAGTACAAGTGATAGCACCAGATCCTTTCTATATAGTCAGACAGACACAGATCTTTCAGTTTATTGCCTGTATTTATATACTGACCAGACCAATGGAGTGGTCTGTGTCTACTTGTTCATTTGGTAGATGAAACCCAAATACAATTCATAATGGAGAATGGGCCCTGTGTGACAACAAGCTGTGCTTGTTTACTCCTTCCTTTCTTTCATCCTCCTCACAGTTTACCACAACGCTTAATACAGCAGTTCAAGCTATGAGAAAAATGCAGATAAGATCATATTAAACAAGCATAATAGTTGTGCAATAAAAAAAAAAAAACCTTTAACCAGATTTGCAGTACTTGGCTACTACTTAGTGCATCCTCTGACTGAAAGAAAAGGTCAGAAACTGGCTCTGTGCAAGTATCCTCTGCTTCTTTGTTTGCCTGCTTACCACATCATAATCTCATCCTAAAAATGCGTCCATTCAATGTCACAAATATATCTGAAGTCCTTGTCACTTGTTTCTACTGCAGGGTACTCACAAGATGCTTTTAGAGAAAGTACTCGAGCAGTACGTAACCGCAGGCTAAATGTGGCATACAGTGACTGTAACAAACCATGACATCTGTCACAGCTCTTCTTGGATAAGCCTATAATGATTGCTCTGACCAGAGAAGAAGACATCTGAAGTCAGTAACTGAATAATGCTAATGATACTTCATAAACAGCACAGTTCTAATACAATAATGCATTTCTCTGAAGAAAGATGCTGAAAGCCAAGAGGACTCTGACTGGCAGATATTTACCCCCCATCCATTTTTCTGTCTATAAACATCCTCTTCAAGTGCTGCAAGGGGGGAGCTCTCATTGTGTGCATCCCAAACTGCAGCAGAGACCTAGCAGGGGGAATAAATTTGTCAAACACATCAATAGAGATGATACAATTGCATCTATGTGTTCTCAGCATCAGTCTCTATTAAGTAATGGCACAAGAGTATCCTCTGATTGCATATGCAGCACTGCTTTAATCTTAGCAGCAGTAATGCTTGCCATTGTAATTTTGCAGCAAAGAATGTGTCTTCCTCCCCAGCAGTGTTAGTAAGGAGTTGTATTTTTGTGATGTTGGGGATTACAGCAGAGAAACCCAGGTGTGCTGGGCGTGCAGCTGCACAGAGGGGTCAGGCAATGCACCAGAGAGCAAACAGCCTAAAGAGGCATGACAGACAACAGAAATATCATCCTGGCCTCAGAGCTGATGTACAGAGAGGTGACACATTTTGCCCAGGGTCACAGAGAGGGCTGTGTCAGAATGAAAAGCCAGATCTTCCTTGTCCCAGCCCAGTATCTCCATTAGAAATTGTTCCTTAACCACTGTACCCAGTACACTCGCAGTATTTTCGATGTGACCAACACTGCCGTATCAGATGCATCTGCAGCTCTCTGAGTTGTGATTGTATCAGAAATTATTTTCTTTTTTAAAATGTGACTGTTAATAACAGTTCCTATGTATAACTATTCCCCATTAGCCACAGCAAAACCTCAAAACTAGCCAATGACTGACAACTGTTACATGGGGCAGTATCCCCATGTCAACTTATTCACAACACCTGTCATCACTTCTTGTCAGTAATCCTGATCGAGTTATGATTTAATTTATGCCTCATGAGTCATAAGCCAGCGCTTAATTTGTTTTTTTCAAAGCAATCAAATGAACTATTTTGTTGATCAGCCTCATTTCTCTGACAGATGCTGAAATGAGACTATTTTGAGAGCAGCTCTTACCACCCTGGCAAAGCAGCAGCACAGCAGCACCACCGTGAGCAGCTCACAACGCCGGGACTCTTGATATAATAGGAGCAACAACACAAAATTCCCTACAGTCAGGAAAGTCTGACAGCAGCCACAGTTCACACTAACATCAAGCTAATAACAGAGAATTTGTGACAACACAAGACTGGATTTTGAACTGTTGCTGAGCATGCCAAGCGCTGCCTTAATTTAAGCAGATTCCTAATGCAAACTTTGCTCATGTGCTTTGGGCAAGATTCTCACCACACTTCATCTTCCTGCAGTGACAGTCACTGATACACACCAACGTGTGCCCTGAGAGGCAGGTACAGAGCTTCCCTCCTAGCTGGCAGCATCAAGACAAGAAAAGCATGCCTCCAAAAGGAAAAGGTCATTGCAAAATTAGAAGATGGGATGCTGTAATAAAATAGTTATTTTGTTGGAAGTTTATATTGGCTGCTCTTCCATCTGCAAGGCAACGCTGCCACAAGGCATGTCTCAAGGCCTACAACACCCCCAAATTACAAGCATTTCACTGAAAAACATCACTTGGGGAGTAAAGAACATTCAAATAACTTTGCTGGTACCAGCAAGTAAAATTCATGACAACAAGAGCCTTATTTTGAAGGTATTCTCCTGTTATTACCGAGTGCTACACCAAGAGCGAGGGTTTCTGATTGAGTAGGAAAATACAAGGTCTTCAAAGAGTGAAAACTCCCTATAAAGGAAACAAGAATGGGGAAAATACACATTTTAAAGAAAGAGGAAAGAGATTTTAAGAAGCCACCTCAGTACTCACAGTGCAGTCTTCAGGAACCTCTCCAGACTGACAAGGTCCTTCAGAGAGGGACCAAGTAACCTCCAGAGGTCGTGTCAAACATTCTGTGATTCTGACATAAGAGTGACATCACAAGGGACACTAGCTGGCTGCTTCAACCCTCATAGGACCATTCAGGTTTCATGAACTTCTGCAAGCAGTTAGTTTAAATATTCCCCTGGAATATCTGGATCTATCAAGGGAAAGCCTTCCTTACTCAAGATTTTCCTCTGGCCCCAGGACCTGGGATTTCTAAAGGCAGTAAAGATGGAAATAAAGAATTAACTCTCTTCCCTGGTCTTTTTCATATTCTTTGTCAATGATTCCCCTTTCTCATACCTCTCTCAAGTCAATTCCAGAAGAGCCTTGACTTTTCTACCTCCATACGTGACCAGTAAATTTACTGACCAGTAAATAGATGTGTTTCAAATAGAGGTATAGACATAAAAATAAAGGCAAAAACTATTTTGCATGGTTTAATTTGCTGTATTAAGATCCAGAAACAAAACCAAACTAGACCTCTTCTTCTGATTTTCTATTCATCACAATGTAAGGGGAAAAAGTGCCCATTTTCAAACACTCACAGCAAACTTTAGCACAGATAAAAGCCTGCCTAGATATCTGTTGTAATCAGAACTTCTCCACGCTGAACATAAACCAAGAAAAAGATGATGATTACACACACAAGCACATGCTCACACATACTCTCACACATACATGCTGTGACCACATTTATCCCTTCTGCTAAACTACTTCCTTCGAGGGTGGAAGGTCAGACTAATCAGACATAAATTAACTACAGCTGGAGAAAACCTTTAGAAAAAAATGCTTAAAATAATTGCAAGGCTTTTTTTAACCACATTATTGCTTCTTTTAAAGCAAAGCAGTTGGCAGGAGTGCAAACACAGCAGAGCTGACCGTTAAAAGGGAGAATTAGAGAAGAAGCATCAGTTTAATTAATCCAAATACATGTGTGTACATACATGGGGACTGCGAGAGCTCTGGGTTTGTTTGGTAAATGATCACGATATAGTCATGTTACCCCTTCCCACATGGCAAAAGGAAAGCAACAGGCTGCTTTCTGCACACAGATAAATGAGAGTTTTTTAAGTAAAACAATTTCCAGCACCACCCACTCCCAACAAGAATAATGTCATGGTTTCATTTCACCGCTCCGAATGGCAGCTCAAGTTTTTGCCTGTTTGGAAACGTAATGTCAAGCAACTTCTTGTTTTAATTTAAGCAAGCAGAAGCTGCCAACCATTTTTGCTCCCCAGCCAAGAAGAATTTATCTTACACATTTATTAAGTCATCATCCAGTTAATTACAATCATTTTGTAAATAGTGTAATAGAATGAAGACAGCCATCCGGCACGGTTAAGCTAAAGCTGGTATGAGACACAAATGGGCCAGGCCGCACAGCAGTACAAAGTCACTGTCACTCCAATGGTACCACTGGAAATATTAGACTTTACATCAGCTAAAGAAACAGCCCACCTGCACTTCCCCTGCCAGAGATTCTGTTACAAATACTAGGAGTGTTTTCTCCAGCCAGAACTGCCTCAGCAAGACCCCTGTCCATCCTCCAACCTGGTGCTTTCACTTAAAGTAACTGTTCTTGATGGTGTCTCTTTCTTGTCTGTGGTTATTTGGGTAGAGAAGAGAAAATAAAGCACCAGGAGAATAAAGTACAAGGGAAAAAAAACACATAAAATTTCATTCCCAGCACACAAGAGCAAAAAAAAAGGCTTGATAGACTAATGTAATAGACTAATGCTTCTATTGTGCTTGGGTGAAACCCTCCCTGCCCAAAGCTTTTAATCTTAAAATAGTCTGGAAGTTAGTGTGGGGTTTTCTGAAGTTTTGTTTGGTTGTCTGGTTAGTTTGGGTTTTTTTTAAGTAGACTGATAAGAAAAAGCTAAGACATCTTTCTTTAGAGGATTATATCTGATTTTAATGACTAGATAATAACCTATTTCTCATTCTTCACATGATTCTGCAATCATATAATCATATTAAATTGATGAGATCAAGAGTTGTTCCCTCCTAACAGAAGAAAGAGGCTGAATTCTGCTTTTAAGTGTAACACTAAAGAAAGATACACCAAACCTTCAGCGAAGCAAAAAGCACTGACAGAGCAGAATTTGGCACCCTGTCAATTTTCCAAAGGCTACTTTACATATAAAAAGTTACACTAGATTAACAAAATTATGTGGTTTTAAAATAGATAATTAAAGCAATACAGCTTTATGTGAAAATACCCTTGAAATAAACTTAACCTAGTTTATAGGAGTTTAGCTGCACTGGTTAATTTACAACGCAGCTGTAAATTGCAGGGAAAATGCTTGGCAGCAGCAGTCTGCAACGTACTTGTATCAGCACAATGGTTTACATGAACTTAGTTTAAACAGAGCCTTAAACCACATCAATATCCATGCCAAGTCAAGGTCTTGCATCCTCCTCTCCTCCCTTCATTAGTTTTTCTAGCCCAATTGAAAAAATATAAAGTATAATTTAATAAATACAAGGATATCATAAAGTAACAGAGCAGCCACAATTAGGACCCTTGGACACTGTCTGAAATTAAAGAAGTCTTCCCATTATCTGCTCTGACATTCAAATTTAAACAAATTAAGATATTAATACAGGATCTTTGCTCCTTGCATTACCTGAACAAGAAAGAAACTGTGTCTTTCAGACAAAACTCATTCAATGATTTAAAGGGGTTTCAGCCTGTGCAGGTGTCAGTCAGGGTGGAAGTTTGATTTTTGCAACATGCTGTAGATACCAGTAAAGCCCCTGATGCCAGCACATGATCCTTCCTCTGCCTAGGACCGGAGCCCTTGTAGGAGCTGACTCTGCATGAGAATCTCCTTGGGAGGACAGAGCCACTGGAGCTATCCTCCCATGGTTACTGCCTCACTGAATCCAGTGATAGGACACATCGCATATCAACAAGACACTTAAAGCAGGTGCTTAACTTTAATTACCTGCTTACAATCTGCAGTCCTGAAAGGTTTATGAGCCCTTTATAGCAGCTTTCGGTTGTAAATCTTAATCTTTGACTTCTCCAAAATAAGAGAAACTGGACGGGCAGAGAAAAGCCTTTGCCCTCAGATAGAAATCAGCAGCTTATCATGGATGGAGAGCAGCTGCTGTAAGATTGGGAAGAACCAAAGGATCAATTCTGAGCTGTTGCTTGCTGTCCTGGGAGCAGTTTTGGCTGAGGCTTAGCTCCTTGCCATCACCTCCTGCTTTGCCACAGCACAACCCATCCCCACGGTGGTCATGCTAAGGTGTTCTGGCACTTGTGCCACACAACATCTCACTCAGGTGACACAGCCATGCAGCCTCTGGTGTCCTGCCCTGCTCTCCAAGATGAATATATGGACATAACATATTTTTAAAATTAGTCAAATTCACAGATGTGACACGTTATTTTTAATTTTTTTTTATCCCCATTTCATTGAAGGGAGCATACAAATGCCCAAGCTGCTGTTTACACCAATTCTAGAATGCTGCCTGTTGTAAATTGGAAATTAGGTCGCAAAGACATTTCAACAACTAGTAAAACTACTCACAGTTCATCTGAAATTACATTTTCAGGATTCAGAACCAGTTACCTCATCAACATAAATGACCCCATTGTCCAAAACACAATAAGGACATGTCTTAGAAAGAAACAAAGATGACATTATTTTCCTTGGTCTCTATTAATAGAGATTCCCCCAAACAGAAGAATCAATTGAGTGGGGATATATTTGGAGGCAAATAATGAATAGGTCCTTCTAGCTATTCACAAGACTATACTGTTGAGAATGTAACAGTTATTTAGGTTCCTTTTTTCTTCAACTGCACACTCTAGAGTGATTGAACATGCAATTAGTTGTTTGCTTTCAGAAAATAAACTGCATTGTACCAACCATTTTGGTCCACTTTATATTTTTGAAATGTGCCAGATCATTAGAGAAATGTCTAACAATCTCAAATATAAGCACAATTTCTCATGAAATGAAGAAGAAACTTTATCTTCTTGCACCATGGAGTCATTGTGAATAATATAGGTTTTCTCTTCACCTTGCCTGGTTGTAATATTCACCCATGGGCAAACAGAGCAAATATTGTATCTGCAGCCCTGGGACAGAAAACAAACTGATTTAATGCTACTCACATCTTGAACAAGAAGGTTGGAGAGTGCTGCTGGTGGCAGCCACCTGGCTGCTGGGCACATACAGGGGCAGAGCAGGCAAGGGAAAGCTGGAGGCAAAAGTGCTTTGAAAACATTTATTGGGGCAACTACAAAGTGAGGAGATCGCACTTCAGGAGGAAATAGCATTCTGCAGCAGTGAGGACACAAACACCTCTACGTTTGTCCTGTGTGTCCAAAAGGAATTAAGAAATCTTTGTCTTTTTTCACTGATCAGCACAATTCCAAACTTGCTGCAGTGAATCCATGGAACAGAGACTTCAGAAAATAAGGACTTTAAAATCACACATTCTCTGTTTGTTCTTGCCCAGAAGATGCCACACAGGCAATAGATGGAGAAGTAATATAGTCACATAAAGGAGCCAAAGCTTCCTTTGGTGCTCAGTGGTTATTAACAGTTATTAAGTTGGGTAGCTTTTAAGTGTGCTGAGGATGGGTCAGAATACATGGAAGCAAAGCAGTCTCGTGGCTTAGAGCTGCATGTGGCCAAACTTTCTGTTTCTGCAGAAGGCAAATGAACCCACTAGGAGTGCCCTGATGCCATATGATGAACACTTCAAACATCCAGTTTAACTTGTTTATGGCTAGTGTGGATACTCCCAAGCTGCCCAGCTGCTGCAGCTACCAACCTGCTCCCTCCACAGTGACTCCCAGCAGCCAGTGGTGGCTGGAGGTCAGCAGCAGGACCCAGAGATTCATGGGTTCCAAGAGCAGGTGTGATTTCCCCTGACCAGTGGTGAAATCCCCATGCAAGTATTCCATAGCTCAGGGTGTTGCTGAGGACACCATGTCCTGACTTTCAAGCCCTCCTTGTGGAGCATGGCTATGACAGCCCAGTTTTTGCAGCCCAGCTCAGCCCAGCCCACTCAGCAAGGATTCCTTGTTTCTCTCAAAACAGGAAAGAAGGAAGTTGCCAAAGTTTCAGCGAGAACCAGTCAAGACCCATCTCACTAGCTCGCAGCTAACAGGTACTATGAAGTACCTGTGCTAAATGTGCTTTACCTTTGCTATCTTGCCTTTTTACACAGCATTTTTCCTTATATAATGATGTTCCCATTATCTCTGCCCTATCTTCCCATCCCATAGCTATAGGCCATTAGCCTTGTTCTAAAAAAAAAAAAAAAAATTAATTAGAATTGAAAAAGTAGAATAATAAAGGGAGAAAATTGTGTTTTGGCAGCCCTACTTACTTTATTTATATTGGCATCTGAAGACACCATCATAAGATGCACCCTCAGCTTGCATAAGACATCCTGCCTTCCCCCAGTAGTAGCTCTGGGATGCAGCTTGTCCACCTTGACCTATAATCCTGCCATTTTCTGCTTCTTTAACTTATCCTGGGTCACGAGAACATGTTGTGCCTGGGCTTTCCATTATCAAAGGGGGGAAAAAAGTTAGAAGAACACAAGAACTTTGTGGACCAAACAGCTCTCAAGTATAAAAGCTGTAGTAGAAGATTTGGTCTGTCATAATTACTGGCAGCTCCAAGATGTGTATGAACTGAGTTTACAAAATACTTGCTGCCAGTTCCCAGTTTTACTGTTTTCCTCACTAAAAACTTGTTCACTGTTGAGTGGGAGTGCACTCCCTTTTACCCTGCAGTAGTATGGACTTTTCTTGGGAAAGGGTTAGTCCAAAGCATTGTACTACTAACTACCTATAGTAATTCCATTTCTCATAATTATGGCAGATTTCACCAATCTTACTCTTAAATTGATCTTTCCTATGATTAGAAAATATGTAAATCAAACAGTCCTGGAGGTAAGAATTGGCAGAAACATCATGAGCGAAAGAGTTTTAATAAGCTATTTCAAAGCTTTGTTTTTTAATGAGGTTTCCAGAAAATTATCTAGAAAGTCCATGACTCCACCTGGTTGCCAGTTACCTGGGTCATCTTTTTGCAGGAAGGGAAAAAAAAAAAAAAAGAAAAAGCAATAACCATGAACTTCTGACACAGAGAGGAGAAATGAGTCATTGGAGAGAGTGCTGAGGCTGCCACTGCTGCTGACATTACAACATGGACATACTCTTGGTCACTTTTTTCCCAGAATATATCCAGTCATTCTTATATCCTTCCCACCTGCAAACACTGATGTCACATGATAGAAGGCACTGATTTAAAATACGACATGAGTGCCTGATGTGTTCAGCACATATTGTGATTAAAAGTATCTGCATACACAGACTGGCTTTTCAGTTTGCTCATGAACTACTTGATAAACCACAGAACTGAAAATAAAGACAAATAAGATGGTTTGCAAATACTTCCATCTGCCCATTAAGGCTTGATTAGCATTCCCACAGATGCAGTAAAAAGAAAAAAAAAATCCAGTTTTAAAAGCAAATAGGTCAAACAAATTACATATGGAATCTGGCACTGTTAAAGCAAGACAAGTACATGCCTAGATTAATAAGTAATTACACATGCAATAGAAATGTCTTCATTTCAGGCCACTGGATTTTTGTTAGTAATTTAAATTACATCTGTAAAATGTGGAGGGGTTAAAAAATTATGATATTTGCCAGTATCCCAGAGCTTAGTTATTGGATGTCTTTCAAGGCACATTTTCTTAGACAAATGGAATTGCATACTATGATTTGCAGATGTATTTTGCAACTTTATTCACAATAATGAAATATTTGCAAAGAGCAGCAACCCTTCTACACACAACTACTGCTACACTCTGTTAACAATTTTTTTACCCTAAAATAATGAAGAAAAGTAGAAAAGGTTGATTCAAACTCCCCAAGATAAGCCACTGAGTTTAGATTGTTCAAAGTAGTGGTACATGCAAGTGGTCCAGTGGGCTCATCCACAGGATGGGTAGAGGTAGTATCAGATACTGCTAGTCTCAGCACTCATCTCCCAGAAAGTAGCTCAGATCATGAGCTTGATTAGAAATACCAGACTCTTAAATGCTGCTTTACTTTATCATATACAGAGGATCCCTTAGAGTCAGTCAGAGAAGGAGAGACATACCCTTAGTATCTCTGATCTTCCTCAGAGTCCAAGTTTTTGGTAACCCCTGTCTCAGTTCCTCATTGCCTCCAAGTCTAATGTTGAGATTGTATGCAGTTAAATCACAGCTGGAGGTCCATCAAGATAGATGTGCAAAAAGTCAGGCACTGAGGTTTTTTGCAGATTAAACCTCCGTGGCTTCCCACCATCCCGTAATTCATTTATCCAGTGCTGTGTTAATCTCAACAAATAAGGTTTGAATCAGAGACCCTGGGATTTTAAGTGTCTGAAGTTGACACTTTGGCATAGATCTGTCAACTCTGGACACTCCACATGTCCTGCTGCCTTCATCTAAGGTATCTGTGACAGATACAGAAGCAGCAGAGCTCTCATCAGCGAGATTAACATCACAGCATAGAGACCACCTCTTCCCTGAAAAACAC